>PVIY010034444.1:0-17672 GCA_004026745.1 Myrmecophaga tridactyla
GGGGGGGGGCAGTTCTCCGCAAATGGGCACCAGCTGCGGGGGCGGGGTGGTTTCTGTGCAGTTCGTCAGCCTTCTGGTTCACTGGTATCTAGGTTGTCTTCTCCATGGGACCTGTCCCTGTGTTAGCAGCTGTGCAAAACACCCCAGGAGCCCACAGGGAGGCAAAGGAACTCCTCACTCTCACTGTGACACTGGTAGGGGTGCCAGGGACACGGTGGCCGTAGTGGAGTTCAGGCAACATCCTGTGCACGCCCCCAGGACCTTATCTGCATCAGAGCTTGCTTTACCCTTGGAGCCCCCTGCTTTCAGAAGGGGGCAGATATAGGACACTTGGGGCTGCGTGTGTTTGGGTGGGGTGAGGGTGTGGGTGTTGGGTCTGAAGAGGGGCAGCTTCGACCACAAGGAACCTGGTCTGGGGGAGTGCATGGGGGCTCCCCGGAAGAGAGGCTTTCTGAGCTTGTTTTTAAAGGGCTGGCCAGTGCTAGAGGACGGGAAGAGACGATGTCATCAGTCGCATCAGAGAGAGCCAGGCAGGTCATGGCATCACTTATGCCTGAGATGCCCAGGATGGAGACAGAGGGCCGTAGTGAGGGGCAAGGCTGGGGAAGCAGAGCAATAATGATACATTTTTCATCAGTAGAGAGCTCTCTTTAAACATGCTATAGAATAGCATTCTGAGGGAAAAGATTCAGGGGTGGTGTTTCAGTTTCCTAGTTGCCCAAGCGGAAGTCTGAAGGCAAGGCCTCATCAGCTGACACTTTCTTCAGAAAGACTAGTGTTCTGGGGCTGGCTGCTGGTGACCCTTTAGTCCTTGGCTCTTCTGTGATGTGGCAGTACCCATGGCAGCCTCTCCCGGCCCCTCTTTTGGTTTCCATTGACTTGCAGCTTCTGGCTGCTCTCTCTGGCCTTCACTCTCTGTGCCCTTCCCTATAAGACCTTCAATAACCAGGATTAAGACCCAACCTGAGGGGGTGCGAGGGTGGTTCAGTGGGAGAATTCTTGCCTGCCATGCCGGAGACCTGGGTTCGATCCCCGGTCCATGCACTTCCCCCCAAACAAACAAACAAAAAACCCATGCAAAACAAACCAACAAAAAACAAACAAAAATTCAGCAATAATGGGATATTCACATGGAAAAGAATGAAATGTGACCCCGCTGGAAAAAGAAAGAAATGTGACCCCGCCATACAGCATACAAAAAAACAAACCAACCAAAAAACCAACCTGACCCAGCTGGGTCACACCTTAATCAAAGAAACCACATCAAAAGGGTCCCATTTACAAGAATTCACACCCACAGGAATGGATCCGGTCTAAGAACATGTTTTTCTGGAGTACATGCCTCCAAGCCGCCACAGGTGGTCTGTATCAGGACGCAGTCACCAGCTCCAGCGGTTGCCAAGGAAACCGCTCCACTTACATGTCAAGAGCAGCTAGAAAGCAATTTGGAAGGACTGAGGGTTTTTGAGCAAAGAACAGAAAATAAGCCTCTGGTGATTGAAAAATACCATCTCGGAATGTAACCAAGAAGTTAGGATTTAGGATGTGATTATGTTTACTGAACCACTATATAGATATTCCTTTTTGCTTTCTGGTACATTCGAATAGACAGCGGGAAATACCGGAAATCTTTGAACTATAATCCAGCTGCCTTGATCTCTGATAATGAGTGTATAGCCCTTATCTTGTGCCCTTGTGATTATAAAACCCTTGTGACTGACCCCCGCTTGTGCCGTCTTATCCTGTTTTTGAACTTTAGAGTCTTAAGATCACTAAACAAAGCCCCTAATCTTTCTTAATGAAAGGCCCCGAGTCAGCCCAGAACTAACCACCCCAATTCCAAATCATCTCTAACCTCGTCATCTTGAGCCACCATGCTCATTATCCTAAAACCCGTCCATCAGAGGTACTGCAGTTTGGAGAGACAGGTTTTTACACCAAAAGGCCATCTGATCTCTTGCTTCATGCCTAGCAATGAACCTTTTCTTTCTTTGAAACCCTGGTGTCTCAGGAATTGGTCATTTGGGTGCATCTGGCCGAGAACCCACCACTTTTGATTGGTATCAGTTAGACAGTATTCCCAGAGACACAGGGGGGAGGGATTTTGGTGTACATGACCTGTGTCCCCTGGTGTCATGCCTGTGGTTATGGCAAAGAGGACTTTGCAGATGTAACTCAGGTTGTGAATCTACTGTCCTTAAAATAGGGAGACTATTTTGAATCAGCCAGGTGGGCTCAGGGTCATCATGTGAGCCCTTAAAAGCAGCTTTCTCCCCAGCGAGGCAGAGGGGGTGTCAGAGACATTGGAGGCATGAGGAGGACTTGTTGGAAAATGGAGAAGGGATTTGGGGGCCAAAGCCCCTGCTGACAGTCAGCAGGGAATGGACACCCCAAACCACAGCCAAATGGAACCGGACTTGGCCAAGTGCCTGAATGAGCCTGGAAGGGGAATCTCCCCACAGTCTCCAGATGAGACCCCAGCCAGCGCCTGGATTGCTGCTTTGTGAGCAGAGGGCCCAGGTGAGCTGTACCTGGACTCTTGGCCCAGGGAAACTGTGAGATCATAAGTTGGTGCTGTTGTAAGGCTCTGAATTTTGGGTAATTCGTCCTGAAAGGCAGGATTTGGTAGGCCACATGGTGCTTCCCCTTTAAGTACAGCTCCTTCTGATGGGCCGGGCGCTTCTTCATGGCCGTCAAGGTCAGAAGGGATGGTGGGTGCCCACCTCTGGGCCAGACTGTGTTTTCTGCTTTGTTTTGGTTTTCTTCACAAGGTCTTCGTATTAGGTTGAAAGCTGCTGGAATGCAGTATACCAGGACTGGAACAGCTCTGAAAAAGAGGAATGTAGTAAGTTACAAGTTTACAGTTCCAAGCCTATAAAAATGTCCAAACTAAGGCATCCAGGGAAAGATAACTTAATTCAAGGAAGATCGATGGGTCAGGAACACCTCTGTCAGCTGGGAAGTCACTGGCAAATGCTGGCCCCTTGCTCCTGGGCTCCTTTGCTTTCAGCCTCTGTTCCTGTGGGGCCTCCTCACTTTGCTTCTCTGGCACTGGCTTTCATCTCTTGGCTTCCCTTGGCTCTGTCCAGGTTCTGGCTTGCTTAACACCTCATGGTCATGTCTGCTGGGCTCCAAGCATCTCCAAACAGCCGTGTCTCTGTTCTCTGAAGCAACTGTTCTCCAAGCATCTACATCTGCTCTCTCTGTCGGCTCTCAGGCTTCTGTCGTTTCTGTTGGCTCTGTCTGCTCTGACTCTCTCCAAAATGGTTCCTCTTTTAAAGGATTTCAGTAAACTAATGAAGACCCGCCTGGAATGGGTGAAGTCACATCTCCCATGTAATGAAAAGGACACACCCACAATTGGGTGTGCCACCTCTCCACGGAGCTCATCTAATCAGAAATTTCCACCTATGCCGTTGAATCAGGGTTTAAAGAAATGGCTGCCCTCAGTTATAAATGACTATGAAGTCCCAAGTCGGGGGAGAGTTGAAAGTTTTAGAAGACTCTGGTTTTCCTTCTTTTTCTTCCCTTTCTGACCCCCACCTCTTTGTTATGTTCAGTTCAAGGGTCTTGGAATAGATTTTAGAAGTTGCGGTTCCAGGTGATTTTCTCCTCTGACATTATCAGCGCCAGAGTATCTTACAAGAACACAAAATCTTACCTCCACCCCAGCAGACCCTCTCTGGCCTCTGTGAGTCCCAGCGAGGAACTTAAAGGCACAGACCCAGTCCCCCATTTTCATGCAGCTGGTCAAGAATAAAACAAGAAAACACAGAGGCTTTAGGTTTTGCCTGGAAACTGTTAGCTCTTTAATGGAATTGGCTTCCTTGATTTGAGCCTGGCAGTTTTCAAGCCAAATCCTTTTTGCCTTATAAATCCTCTGTGTCATCACTCCTTTCTGTATCTCGAGCAGTTTTTGAGTTTACCTCCTCAAAATTCCTCATTTGTCATCCATTTATAGATCCTCTCTCTATAAAATAGGGAGAATTTAAAAAGTGAAGGCACAGACATCATTAGCACAAATGTCTGATGTTTTACATGGATAAAAAATATATACAATTCTTGTTCTGTTTAAATTTGCACTCTGCGGTACTTACACCATCATCACAGAGAAAAAAATACATAATGCCTTCTTCCAAAGGGTAGAGACTCCCTCCCATAACTATCATACCATGAAAAATTATATTCTTAATTCCATTTGGAGCCTCAAATTAACCAATATTTGCCAGGTGTTTCATACCAACAGTTCTGCAGCTTTTTGGTCTTGAGACCCCTGTTCACTTTTAGTTTTTATTGAGGGCCCTAAAGAGCTTTTGTTTATGCTGCATTAAAATTAAAAATGAGGAAATCAAGAAAATAGCTGTTCATTTATTTAAAAATAGTAGTAATGCAACCTTTACGTGTTAGTGTCAATGACATAATTTAATGAAAGAACTACACTTCATAAAGCAAATGAAATTTGGTGAGAAGAGTGGCAATGTTTTATTTTTTCATAATTCTCTTTGATGTCTAGCTTAATAGCCGATGGCTGGATGGTTGTATCAGCTTGTATCTTCAGTATGCTGAAATATCCCATGGCAGGCAGCCTCTGGAAAATGTACACTTGGAAGAGAGAGAAAGGCAAAAACCGTAGCATTATTGTGAAGAGAGATTTGACCCCTGTCTGACCCCAGGGGTACCCTAACCTTACTTTGAGAACTGCAGTGTTATTTTAATACATCTCGGGCCCTGCAGACCATATCTTGTACTGCCTCACCTGTCCTGTCTGTTGCTATTAATGCAGAGAAAGCAGGCAGGAACAGGTGGGAGAGGCAACAGATCACTGAAAGAGCAGAGCAGAAAAAGTGGTCAGGCCAGGCCTGTGGGGGCACCGTGGTTATGCAGTAGGGCGTCTTTTCTTTTTTTTTTTTCCTTCATTAACAAACATTTCTCAAAGCCTGTGCTTGAGGCTGGGCATGAAAACATAAATGGGACAAGGTCACTTCCCTTGGAAAAGCTGGAACTCAGCAGGGGGAACAGATAAAGGAAAAGTTAAGTCTGCACAATAAATGTTCCAAGGAACAGAGAGGGGAGGTTGCTCTTGGGGAAAGGACAGGTCACAGAGGAGGTGATATCCGTTGCATATATCTGGAGGATTTCCCTAAGGCGTCCAGGGAGGGGAACATTTCATAGGGAGCAGAGGACATGCCCCAAACTGTGAGGCAGGAAAGTGCCTTCAGTATTTAGGGTGCCACCAGGCCAGTGCTGGGGGCTGTGAAGTGACATGTCCCCTGGGGACGTTCAGAACAGCAAATTCGCAGGCTTCACCCCACCCCAGGAACTCTGGGATCGGAGCCCCCGATTCTGAGTTTTAACAAGCCCTCTAGGTGGTTCCAATGTAGAAGAAAATTCTGGAAACACTGCAGCCCAACTTTGGGTTGAGAGTGTAGGGTTTTGTATGATTGCCTGGCTTTCTAAACCCAGTTCCACCACTTAGTAGCTATGTAACCTTGAACAAACCTCAGTTTCCTCGTCTGTAAAATGACAAAATGAAGATAACTCCTTTATAGGAGGGCAGGAAGGTTGCAATGAGATAATTTGTGTTCCTGCTTCGCTTCTTTGCATGGCTGCCCTTGATATCCAACTAGACAGACTCATGCATCCTCCATGCCGTGCTTGACTTGTTTTTGAGTTATTTCCCATTTTACCTCAATAAGCCTCATCCCCTCACCTCTTGGAGCCTCAGTTTGTTTCCTCTTCTGTAGAATGAGGCTCATGAAATGCACTCTTGGGGTGGAGCTAGGAAGAATTGAGATGACCCACTCTTTTCTTGGTACTTGCATCACTGCCAGGATTGTCATCCTGTGTGGCCCCTCGGCTAGCCGGACACCTGTGAAGGCTTCGCAGAGGGACCGCCCTGCCCTGCCGCTGACTTAACCTCTCCCTGGCCCCGCCTCCTCGGCCTGCACTTCTGGTGCGCTGGGGCCACACCTGCTCAGGTAAGCATGGGGCAGGGTGTCCCAGAGGTGTGGGACTTGCCTGTGCCCTCCCAGTGCCAAGACCTGAGGTGCCCCTGAGGACAGGGCTGGGCCCTCACCAGGGTGGTCAAGGCGCCGCCAGTGTCGGGCATCCCACTGGAATGAGAGTCTCAGGTGTGGGGCCCTGGAGACTGCATTTTAGTTGTAAGCCTAAGGTGATGCTGACGATCAGGCCAGTCTGAGATTAGGTCTGGCAGGCACAGGCAGTCCTCAGCTAGGATCGTGACTTAAGAGCTGAGGGGCTTTCGTCGCACTCAGATCCTTTGGATTAGTGATGCGTCCTGTGGTCGGGTCACCACAAGCCATTCCATTAATCAGATGTGCCGGACTCCTGACGGGCATGTGTGTGGCTTAGTTAGCCCCGGGACCGAATGGCCCCTGCGACCATGAACTACGAGGGAGAAATGAATAGGAAAGACTCATTGCTATGGGATCTGCAGGGAGAAGAGACAAGGTGACGGGCCCGAGGCTGCACAGGGCAAGGGCAGGCAGGCTGAACCCCATCCCGGAGCTGCACAGTAATGACGACAGCAGAAGTGGGCATTGAGAGGTCACCATCCACTAGGGACAGCGCTAAACATCCTGTGTAGGCTCTTTCACCGAAGCCTTGCAAGAAGCCAGTGTGACAGAGAGACCAGTGTCACTGCCATTTTTCAGATGCAGAAATGGACATGGAGAGCTTGCGTTACTTGCTAAGGTCACACAGCTGACCTTTGGTGGGGCCTGGAATTCGCCCCTGTGTCCTCTCTCTCCTCCTCTGTGCCGTGTGTCTGTAGTTTTCCTTCGTGGAAATTATGCCTTGAGGTGATTTGCCCTGTGGGACGTGTATGATTTAGCAAGTTCCATTTCACAAGTATTTCCTGACAAGTGCTTATTCTAAATTCTGCACAGTGTTTGGTGCTGTGGCTGATAGAAAACTAATAGCTGTTGCCTGTTCCATCTCTCACTTCTCAGCAGGTATTTTTTCCTGAGCTCCTGCTACATGCCAGGCAGCATTAGGCTCCGAGGACATTCTGTTAGTTTGGAGGCTGAATGTACCCCAGAAAAGGCCATGTTTTTTTAATCCATTCCTGTGGGTGCAGATCTGTTATGTGTGGGACCTTTTGATTAGGTTGTTTCCATGGAGATGTGACCCACCCAATTCAGGGTGGGTCTTAATAGTTTTACTGGAGTCCTTTAAGAGAGGAAAAAGCACACACAGAGAAAAAGCCCAGAGAGCTCAGAGAAGCCCCAGAGAAGTTGAGAGCCAAGGACATACCCGCAGAAGCTGAGAGAGGAAGTCACTGAAGCCAGAAATGGAAAACAACAAAACCCAGGAGCAAAGTACCAGCAGATGCCTTCCCATGTAACAGAGGTGTCCCAGATGCCAGCAGCCTGTCTTTAGAGAAGGTATTGTCCTCTCGATGCCTTAGTTTGGGCCCAAATCTGACTCAAGGAAGATTTCCAGGGCCGCGCAGACACGACCAGTCCCCCGCCATTAGACTCCCACGGTGCTAGAACCTGTCCACTTCACAGCTGTACTTGGTAATTGAATCATGTGGCTCTTGGAGTGATGTCTGTCACCCCCTATGGCCTGCAGACTGTGTGAGGCAAGGGACCGTGCTGGTCCATGCCACTGGGGTGTTGGTTTCAGTTTACTAACACTGCTGTAAAGCATTATAACAGAAATGGGTTGCCTTTTACAATGGAGATTTATTAAACTTACAATTTACAGTTCTTAGGCCATGAACATGTCCAAACTAAGGCATCGAGAGGACAATACCTTCTCTTACAAATAATCTGGTTCCTTGCCTTCCAACTTATTTGTATCAGCCTGTTGAGCTGCTACAGCTGGGAGACCCGGTGTGGCTGTCCCCAAGGAGCCTGCGGGTTAGTGGGCAGCGTCGTTGTCTGAGGGAACAATTGGACAGGGGTGTGTTGTAGGACCAAAGAGGAGGTCAGGACCCACACGGCATGGAAGCAACTTTAACATTTGCCGGGTGGAAACGACAAGATGGCCCCGATGGCTCCCTCTGCTTGTTCCTCTCCCACTCCTTCCCTTTCTGCTGAAATATCAGCTCCTTGGAAGGCACACCTTGTTAGGTGCTCCCCTGGCGCCCCATGATTTGCCCGCCAAGTGCTTATCCTAATTTGTAATGTAACACTTCTCATTGTTTAGTGTCTGCCTGCCCCACCACGCAGCCAACCCTTCAGGAGGGCAGCGCTGCCTCCCTTTCCACTTCCAAGGTGCCTCCCTTTCCACTTCCGAGGTGCCTCCCTTCGGCGAGTCACGAGGATGAGGGATAGAAGGT
Source organism: Myrmecophaga tridactyla (assembly GCA_004026745.1). NCBI lineage: Eukaryota > Metazoa > Chordata > Mammalia > Pilosa > Myrmecophagidae > Myrmecophaga > Myrmecophaga tridactyla. The sequence goes on from PVIY010034444.1 coordinate 8,309, forward strand.
GCGAAGGAGTGGAAGAGCACGGCATAATCGGGGATGGCTTCCCCTGGGCAGCTACAGAGAAGCACTGGGCCCGAGTGCAATCTGTACAGGCCACGGTCAAGCCTTTGAACTGCTGCCCTGTAGGAGATGAGGAGGCCTGGAAAGCTTCAAAGCAGTGGCATGCCGACGAGATTTGCTTCTTGCAGAGCTCTGTTTGATGGCTGATGTGGGTTGACAGGATTGACGTGGGAGAGGGTGGATTGTAGGAAAGCAGTTGGGGCCATTGCAACAGTAAAATTGATATGTTTGTGTCTGTTCTAAGTTCATCTTGGAGGAGAACGGCTGTGTTCCCGAACTATTTAGAGGTCAATTGCCTAGCCTGGGTCAGGATTGGATGGGGGTTGTGAAGCTTCAATCTCAGTTTCCTGGGGCTGCCATAGCAATCTGGGTTACAGAAAACAACATGAGTATCCATGCACCTCCCCCAATACTGAGGTGCTGCTCTTACTGAATGCCGGGGTGAAGGTTCTGCCCTTGTCAAGCATTAGGGTGGTGGCCAGCCTCTCCACAATCTCCCAGGCATCTGAGAGCCCTGGGGTGACAGCAGTCTTTCTGAAGAATGGGACAGAAGATCCACCCTCTCCAAGGGTCAGGGAAGAGTCACCCTTTCCACACACATGGGTGGGTCTGATCTTTTGGCCCAAGAGCCTCCATGGTTCTGCCTTTGAAGTCATTTTTCTTTCAATCTGTCCTGTTTCTGTCTCTGTTAGTCCAGGCTGGCAGTGGTTCCATTCAAAACCTTTGGTTTTGCATGTACTTCACAGGGATCCAAGCTATCAAACAGTAGGACTGTCCACAGATCCTTTCCGCACAGCTGCATTTCCAACCCTGACTTCCACTGGCATAGCTGACTGGTTCTTCCATGTTCTGTTATATCCTCACATGAAGCAATATTCTCTGGGGGCTTGATTTCCAGAAGCTCAGAATTTTCCAGCCATCAACTTCTGGTTTCTTAGTGCCCAAGAGTTCAGTTTTCAGCTTATCTCTTTCCTCTTGCATTATGCTATAAGCCGCAAGAAGTCAGGCTGCATTTTCCACATTTAGTTCGGAAATGTCCTCAGCTAAATATCCAAGCTTGTCACTTTCAAATTCTGCCTTCCATCCTACATCAGGACTCAATTTTGCCAAGTTCTCTGTCACTTTAAAACAAGGGTCCCCTTTTTTTAGTTTACTGGTTTGCAATGACACATTCATCATTTCTGTCTAAAGCCTTATTGGAGGTAACTTTAGCATCCATATTTCTAGCAACAGTCCCTTCAAAGCAATCTAGGCCTTTTCCATCAACTGCCTCACAATTCACCCAGCTTCTACCTCCTAACCATTTATAAAGCCATTTCCAAATTTTTGGTATTTGCAATAGCACCTTACAACCCGTCTAGTACCAAAATCTGTTTTAGTTTCCTAGGCTTTTTGAAGAACATATCATGAAATATGTTGTCTTTAAACAATGGGAATTTATTAGCTTACAGTTAGAGCTTGGCAAAATTTCCAAATCAAGGCATCATCAAGGCAATGCTTTCTTCCCAAAGACTGCCTGCCAGTGATCCTGGCTGTCCCGCCCTATGACAGAGCACATGGTAGTGTCTGCTGGTCTCTGTCTTCTCTTCCAGGCTTTGTTCCTTTCAGCTTCTTGCTTCCATGGCCGGCTCTCTCCCTCTCTCTCTCTCTCTCCATCCCATTTATAAATGACTACAGTAAGAGGATTAAGACCCACCCTGAATGAGGTGGGTCCCACCTTAACTGAAGTAGCCTCATCAAAAGGTCCTACTTATAATGGACCCACACCAAATGGATTAATTTTAAGAAGATGGTTTTCTTGTGTACATACTGTTTCATATCACCACGGGTGAGGAGAAGTGCTGTGAAGCAATAAGAAAGCAGAGAAAGAAGGTTAGGAAACATGATGAAGGGGTTGTCATTTTATGTTTTAAAGGGTGGTCCGGGAAGGTGGCATTTGAGCCGAGAGCCAAAGGAGTTGGGGGACAGCCATGCAGATACCGAGGGCAAAATCTTCCAGCTCGGGGGAGAGAGGCACAGGCAAAGGCCCTGAGGCAGGAGCTAATTGAAGCAGCAGCCAGTCAAAGCTCCAACAAACATATATGATCCTCTTGACTCCTAGTAGCAGTTCTGCGAGTTTGAAACTCTCATGGACCCCATTAAAGGCATGCTCTTTAATCTGTATTCAATATTGCTAGTGGGATCTTTCTGATTATTTCCATGGAGATGTGACCCTCAAGTGTGGGTCGTAACTTTTGATTAGATGGTTTCCAGGGAGATGCGTCTCCACCCCCCATTCAAGGTGGGGTTGCTTACTGGAGCCGTTTAAGAGGGAACCACTTTGGAGAAAGATTCAGTGCCAGGAGAGCCCACATAGCCGGAGACTTTTGCCACTGCAGAAGGAAAACACCCCTGGGGAATGTTTATGAAACGAGATGCCAGCAGAGAAAGCTAGCAGGCATCAACATGTGCCTTTCCAGCTGCCAGAGGTGTTCCACACCCATCAGCCTTTTTTGAATCAAAGTATCTCTCTCTGGATACCTTAGTTTGGACATTTGAATGGCCTTAGAACAGTAAACTAGCAACTTAATGAATACCCTTTTTAAAAGCCATTCTGTTATTGCTATAATGCATTCCAGCCTTAGCAAACCAAAACAGCAGTCTACAGCTTTTTTGCTTATAGATTTGCCTCCAATTCTTGAATCTACAAGGCAGGGCTTTGGAGCGGAAAAAACTGTCCCTCCCTTTACTTGCAAGGAAACTTATACCCAGAGATAGCCAATCCTTACCTGAGGTCACACCTGGTGACCAAATAACGCATTTGCTCTGTTTGGTTTGGAGACCAGGTTTCTTAATCAGCTCCTTCACAATCTTTCTGACTTTAGAAAATTGTCCTATTTAGAAGTGATGCATTTTCGTCTCCCTGAGACCCGCCTTCGTCTGTCCTGTCTTCTAGAACATATATTTCTTTTGAGATTCTCTCTTTCTAAAGAAGATTCCAGAAGGATACTGAGAGAATTATTTTATAGCCAACTGGGAGACGTAGTTGTAATTTCTCACAACTTACCATGCACTTCCATTGCTTACTGTTCTGAAAGCGTCTCTTCACTCCAAGATCTAGAACTTGTCGAACAAATTGTATTCACCTTGTCTATTCTTTGTCATAGATTTTGTCTTAATATTTCTACACTGAGGAGTCTTAATCTTTCTTTCCTGCCTTCCAATCACAAACTGCACATTCCTCTAACCTTCCCTACTTCTGTTTCACCTTTCTCAAAGCTGGGGCAGGCAGCCTCAGCTTCATTTCGACCTTTCATGGCCAAACAGTGAGAACAAGACTCTTGGCATCTCCATTTGCATCACTTTCTCACTTCGCTATGTGTCCCATGCCCCTTGCGACACCGGCCCCTGCCCCACAGATGACACTTAGAATCAGCTCCAACTTTGTGGGGTGACCAGCACTCCTATATGCTAGACTTCTTTGATTGACAGACTTGGAGGGATTAGGTTGTGCCCTCCAGCATCACACTGTTCACTGGCTTGCCCTTTGGGCCCACTTATGTCACACAAAGCAGAGTCCACCCATGTGCCAGGGGACCCGTTCCATGCTGTGGCATTGGTAGTGTGTCATGCTCCATCTCACTTCTCTTCCTTTGAGCAACTTGTGCCCCTCTCCGCATGTTGCCCTCCTCACCTGCTAGGAGTGGACTGGACAGATGTTGCATTCCCAGTTCATGTGTCATCAATGGCAAAAGTTAATTTTACAAGTTTGATCAACTGTTGGTTGATTATCTGTGAAGGGCTGAGAGACACTATTGCCCTAGCTGTTTAACGCCCTGGGAAGGTACCACACTCTTACTTATATATAGAAAACCTGTCCCATGTGGCATCACACACACACTCCTTTAAAGCACTGAAAATCAGCTAGCTATTTTATAAGAAATGGAAAATGAGTTCATCCAAACCAGGATTTGACACACATTTTCCTAAAGGGTTAGATGGTACATATGTTCTGTCGCAACTATGCAACTCTGACATTGGAGTACAAAGCAATCACAGACAATATGCCAGCCATCCAGAAGTGTCCCTCGTTCTGAAAACAACAATCACCTGTGTAAAAATTTCTGCTGTGAGCCTGACTAAATATTTCTCTACCCCACTTGGTGGCCCCCTGGGGGGGGGATCATTCAAAGCCTCTATTTGGATTCCATAACCACAATGGGGGAGCCAGTGCCAAGTGGCACTCAAATAAAATCTAATCTTTTAATATCACACCTTGAGTTCTAGCATTAAAATGAAATATCTTTAAAAATACCATTAAAATTGGAGTTCCAGGAAGATGGCAGAGTAGGGTTGCCTGGGCGACAGAAAAAATGACTGGGACTGCAGTCCCGAGGGGATGAGTGAGGGAAGATGCTTCATGTGGGGGGAAGTGCGAATCTGGGGGAATGGACCATCCCTCCAGCCCGGCCTGTCCCGAAAGCTAGCTGGGGAGACTTCCATGCATGGGTCTGAAGCTGGCAGTGCCCACGGCTGCCCACCATGAAAAGCCATGCCCGCTGGGCCCTGGGATGGGTCTCTCCAACCGGCTCTGCCAATAGTCACACCACTGGGTGCTATGAATGGTAGATCTACCAGGCGCCGGGCTCTGCAATCAGCGGCCCCACCGGGCATTGTGATCAGCTGCCCTGTCCCACCTGCTGCCCCGCCATGCGTGCTGGGAGCAGGCCGCCCTCACCCTGCTTGCTGTCTCGCCCAGCCAGCTACCGCAGTGGGGGAAGAGGTGGGCCTGAAGGGAGGAGGTGGCTCACCGGCGCCATCTGCTGGGAAGAAGCTGTAAGTACAGCCTGGCCAACTACCTTTCTGCCTAGCATTTAATCATTTTATTTTATGTAATTTTAAATTTTAATTTAATTTTATTTTTATTTCTGTTTTTTTCTCCTTCTCTTCTGTGTGAACAAGTCTGGGTTCATGCCCAATATTCTTGCAGTGTTTCCTTCTGACTTTGGGACGTACTATTGCTGAGGTTTTTTTTTTGGTGGTGTTTTTTTAGAGGTGTTGCATGGGCTGGGAGTCAAGCCCAGGTCTCCCCCATGGCGGGCAGGTGTTGTGCCACTAAACTGCCTGTACATCTTTGTCTAGCTTTTTCTTTTTTGTATAGTCTATGGCAAGGTCACATTTCATTCTTTTTCCATGTGAGTAGCCCGTTTTGCAGCACCATTTGTTGAATTGTGGCTTTTTTTTTGTTGTTGTTGTTTGTTTTTTTGGGAAGTGTATGGGCTGGGAATCAAAACTGGGTCTCCTGCATGGCAGGTGAGAATTCTACCACTGGACTACCCTCGCACCCCCCTGAACTACCCTTGCACACACCCTTGCCTAGCTTTTAATAGACTCCTTAAGTAGAATTGCATCTGGGCCTTGGTTTGGTAGGGAATTACTGACAATCCAAGTGAAAAAGACGACCTTCAATGCAAAACCTAGTAAACACAAAACTTTAGACGAGTGAAGGAAACCAACTTGCAAAATAGCCTTATATATATAATCTAATGCCCCCAACACAACAGAAAATCACAAAACACCTGAAGATCTGGGCCAAAATGAGCCAGCTAAATGACCAAATTAAAACAGTGGAGGAATCACAAAATATGGAACAAATACTCAAGGATATTTATAAAGAAATAAAAGATATCAAGAACTCATTAGAAGAGTGTGGTAGTTAGATTCAGGTGTCAACTTGGCCAGGTGAAGGCACCTAGTTATATTGCTGTGGACATGAGCCAATGGTATGTGAACCTCATCTGTTGCTGATTACATCTGCAGTCGGCTAGGAGGCGTGCCTGCTGCAATGAATGATGTTTGACTTAATTGGCTGGTGCTTAAATGAGAGAGTGCAATGTAGCACAGCCCAAGCAGCTCGGCATACCTCATATCAGCACTTGCAGCTCAGCCCAGGCCTTTGGAGATGCAGAAAGGAATCACCCCGGGGAAAGTTGTTGGAACCCAGAGGCCTGGAGAGAAGACCAGCAGAGATTGCCCTGTGTCGTCCCACATAAGAAAGAACCTCAGTTGAAAGTGAGCTGCCTTTCCTCTGAGGAAGTATATGTTAACTAAATAAATCCACTTCTCTTGAAAGCCAGTCTGTCTCGTGTGTTGCATTCTGGGAGCTAGCAAACTAGAACAAAGAGCCTAAAGACAAATTTAAAGGATTAAATTAAAAATAGAAGGTCTCACAGAGATGAAAGATACTGTAGACCAAATTAGGAATATACTAGATACACACAATAGCAGATTCAAAGAAGCAGAAGTAAGAATAAGTGAGCTAAAAGATAGAAAAATTGAACTATAGCACACAAAGAACAGATGGCAGGAAACATGGGAAAAATGGAACTCGACATCAGGGAAATGATGGACAACAAGAGGTGGACAAATATAAGAATCACTGGTGTCCCAGAAGAAGAGAAGAGTAAAAGGCTGGGAAGGTTAATTGAAGATATAATGGGAGAAAACTTCCCAACCCTTAAAAAAGACATAAATATGCAAGTCAGAGATGCCCAACAAGTCCCAAATAAGCTTACTCCAAAACCATACTAATTAGACTGTCAAATGTTGAAGAGAAGTGGGAAGTCCTGAAAGCAGCACGAGAAAAGCGATCTACTACATACAAGGGAAACCACCTAAGACTGAGTTCAGACTACTCAACAGGCACCACGAAGGTGAGAAGGCAGTGGTAGGATATATTTAAGATCCTGACCGAGAAACGCTTCCAAGCAAGAATTCTGTATCCAGTCAAGTTGTCCTTAAAAATTGAGGAAGACACTGATTAACACTACAAATATAAATAAGTTCTTGCATGAACTACTGCAAAGGTATGACCTTGTACAAAGAGTGTATACGTTTAGGGTATGGGGGAAAACTTCAATTGCATGTAATGGACTGTGTTTAACAGGAAAACATCAACAGTACCACAGCAATGCCAGGGGTAAATGGGGGGAGGTTTAGATTTTCTATTCAGTGAAGGTGTGTTTGTTGGTTATCTTTCCCTAGGGAACAATGAAATGATCTAAAGTTGAGAGTGTTGGTGGACTGTTGATTTGGACATTATACATGGTGCTTAATGAATAGAGGTGGCTGAAGGATGCACTGACTGAGAAGTAGATTGGCAAACGATGGATGGAAAGGAACGAAGTTGTGAGGCATACAACATTGTGAATGAACGTGGCGGGGACATTTGGTGGGGTGAAAGAAGCCACAAACAAAAGAGCAAATATTGTATGGTCTCATTTAGAAAATACTTATAAGAAAACAGGGGCCTAGATTATAAGCTCTTATAGCGGTCATATTTAGTCTGGAGTGGTAACTTATTTCTGGATTTTGAGAGGCTATATTATATATGTATAACCTGGTAGAGATAAGAATGAAGCTGATGAGTTCAGGATTAAGGTAATTCAGAATACAGGGGTAAGGAAGACATTGTCTGTATTTTAGAACCTCATCTACTCTTTGAAACCAAAGGAAGAAAATGATTTTGTCTGGAACCTAAATTTTCTGTAGTACATAATCAAAGTCAACTTGTGTAAATAGATCATTTAAACAATCCTAACACAGGGAGCCCCGAATAAGCATGAGGGCCTTTAATCCTGTATAGCTTAATGTAATGCCTGGATGCAGCCCAGAGTATATTAAGCAGATAATCAAAAAGTATTGGCAAAGTCCCTCGAGGGATGGGAGGAAAACTATGGAACTATTAAACTTTATCACCGGGGAAACCCTTGATATTGTGCCAAACATAGGGACACCCAAATCAATAGGACAAGCTCTTGATCTTGAAGTTTTTTCTTGTGAAGCTTATGTATGTAGTGGAAAACCTTAGCCTCCCTATAGTTACACCTAAGAGTTACTTCTGGAGGACCTCTTTTGCTGCTCAGATGTGGCCTCTCTCTCTCTAAGCCCAAGTCTGCAAGTGAAACCATTGCCCTCCCCCCTACATGGGACATGACATCCAGGGATGAAAGTCTCTTTGGCAGTGTGGGAGACGACTCCCAGAGATGAGCCCAGCCCTGACACCATAGGACCTACAATGCCATCCTGACAAAAAGTGGGAAAGGAAGTGTAACAAATAAGGTATCAGTGGCTGTGAGAGATGAAGTAGATTCGCAAAGCTACTCTGGAGGTCACTCTTACGCATGCTTCAATTAGATGTTGCTTCCTACCATAATTTGCCAACCCCCAACCCAAACCATTCCAGCCAATCCTAAAGAACACGTAGAGTAATATATAATATTCTACAAAGGTTCCATGCACTAGGGTAACTTTCCAGAAGCCTTCAACCTCCAGATGGGTCCCCGAACCAGGTAAGTCCTGAAACGCAGATGGCCCAGCCTCTCCAGAACATCAGCTAGTTCCATCCCCCTACCCCTTATTAACTTTCCAGCATTGAAAAGTTAGAATGGGCGTAGCGCAAATACCCCTAAAGAGTGGGAGAAAGATCAAAGGTGGGGATGGTGGAGTTATACAGAGAGGGTAGGATTTAACAAAAGAATATGATTACTGGATCATTATATTGATATTATTTTGAATCTCCAGTATCTTAGAGCAGCTATAAGTAAACATCTAAAATTGTGGAATTGTAACCCATACCGAACTTTGTAATCTGTTCTACAAGTAATTGTTGTGATGTGCTTTGAAATTTATTGCTTTTAAAATATATATGTTAATTTTTACAACAAAGAAAAAAGATCGATTGTGATGATACGTGCACAGCTGTATGATGATACTGTGAACCATTGATTGTACACTTTGGATGATGAGGTGGTCTGTGACTATATAATATATATCAATAAAAATAATTTTAAAAAGATCTAAGGAGAAGGTAGAATTATTAAAGAAGATAGGATTTAATAAATGAGTATGACTCCTGAATCATTACACTGATATTCTTTTAGTCTCCAGTGTCTGGGAGCAGCCAGAAGGCAAAACCTAAAATTATGGAACTATAACCCATACCAATTCTGAAATCTGTTCTATAACTAAGTGTTGTGGTGTGCCTTGAAATTTATTGCTTTTTTTGTATATGTTATTTTTCACAATAAAATTAATATAAATAAATAAATAGAAGAAAAAGAAAAAAAATTGAGCCATTCCAACATGTTTGATATTTGCAAAGTGCAGCAGCGCCCCACTCCTGGCACCAAATTCTGTTCTGGTTTGCAAGCTGCTGGAATGCGATATACCAGAAACAGAACGGCCTTTAGAAAGGGGAATTTATTAAGGTGCTAGTTCACAATTCTAAGGCCATGAAAATGTCCAAATTAAAGCAAGGCTATAAAAA
>PVIY010034445.1:0-27005 GCA_004026745.1 Myrmecophaga tridactyla
TTGGGTACTCTCTGTCTTCTTCACTTGCTACAAGCAGAGCTCAAGGGGTCCTCACACACCTCTCCCTTCAGGAGACAGTACAGCCTTGGGTCCAGTGCTCATGTTGGAGCTACCTAGGTCAAGGCCCTGGTTGGTTCTGAAGTCGAAAGTTGTCTTGAGGTTTCTGGCACTCTCTCTTCCAGTGACCCTCTGACCCACAGTTAAAAGTAGGCCCTTGATGCTTGGAGCAATGATTCAGGTGACCCTGAGGGGAAAGGTGCTTTTAGCAGTGACTGCAATAAGCTGAGCTTATTCTCTGGTCTTTTGCTTATCTCTCTTGGCCTTCTTCTCCTCCTTGGCTTTATCTCAATTGTTAAAGACAGAAAAGGCACTTTGAACAGTTTATTAGTGGGAGTTTATGGGCCCGTGGAGTTTCAAAATTGAAAGCTTTTGCAGTTTTCTCTAAACATCAGGAACAGACTGTCTGATTAAATGAATGCCCAGCAGAATTTCTTCCTCTAGCTTCCCCAGGAACAGATCCAGGTTTTCCTTTATCCCCAGTGACCTCCTTAGCTTATTACAATTAACTAGCTTAATGTGGTACATTTTCTCATGCCTTTTAGCAACTAAGTTCTAAAAGGAAAATCATTAAGATATCTTTTAACTCTAATGGAAATTGAGACATCTGCAAAACACAAGTGACAATTCCTTCTCAGATCCTTGTTTTGATAGATAGCCATAAACATCTGGGCATAGGAAATTTCTGACTACTTTCCCAGTCTTTTATAAGCTAGAGGATGGTATTGTAATTGAGAATCCCATTGGAGAGCTATGCTTCCCCGTTTAGTAGCTTATATGCTGTCTGCATTTCTCATTGTCTATGGAAAAGGAAATAGAGGCATCTTGTCATGCATCAGAGCTGGGTGTTTCCCTGTCTACTATCCCAAACTCATGAGAAGACAGGGGATATAGTCACTGGACATCCCCAGGACACCTTTACCTTTGCTTCTGAGGGTTTCTTGAACAGAGATCAGGGAATCTAACAATACCCCTTACCTGAAGGATTCCAAGACTGCACTCTTGAGAGTCTGGGGACTCAAACCCTATACTTTCCTGAGAGATGTCTGGACCTACACTTCCAGATATTCCCAAACATAGGTCATGAACTCTAGAAGAATTTGAGGACAGTGCTCTTAAGGAGTCCTTTCTCTACACTGGCCAAAATCTCTTGGGAACATGGGGAGTAAGCCACCTGGCATCCCAGGACAAGTCACCCAGTCTTCCCAAGATTTTCCTCCCCAGGAAATGCCTAGATTGATGCTCCTGAGGTGAGGGTACTCACCCCACCTGAGTGAAGTTTAGGGCAATACTACTGGCAATACATTTGTCCTTTAAGTTTACTGTTTCCTGAGGGCTAAAAAGTGAGTATTCTCTAGAAGAAAGGAATCTTTATATTCAGCCATAATGAGTCTCAATAAAGACTAAATGAATATGGCCAGAAGAGGAGACACTCCCATTGGAAATAACCAATTCCCATGGGCCTAAACCAGAGATAATTCCATAAAATGTTAAAGGCAACATTTTATTTGGTGCAAGAGTCCTTAGCCCAGATTCCTGTGTTACAAAGGATTTGAATGTATCAGAAGGTATTTAAAGCCAGACAGAAGAGAAATAAGGAAACTCTCATGGAGGCAGAGGAGAAGACATCTGTGGAAGAGGTGAAAAGAGGACAATTTCAACAGGAGGAAGTGTCTGGGTCCCCAGAGAGGAGGAAAAGAGAAGGTTGGGGAAGTCTTGGAGAGCTGAGGGGAGAGAGAGAGAGACAGAGAGAGACAGAGAGACAGAGAGACAGAGAGACAGAGAGAGAAACAGAGAGACAGAGAGAAACAATGGGACTTGATTTGCTTTGCACTGGACTCCTCAACATGGGGAGAAACCACTAGTCAAGTCTCAAGGGTTGTAATACCCACCACCATAAGCCTCCTTGGATCTGCCTAGCATGGAGATTGTTTCCTGCCACCTCTGAGGAGGGAGCCAGAGGCTTAGAGTAAACCAAGTTTATGTCCCGGGGGAGCTGGATCAGAGCTCCTAGATTCTTAGAGTTGCATAAGGGCAGAGGAGAGAAAAGCAATGAGCCAAGTGAGAAGAAAAAGTGAAAGCATGTGCCAAGCCTCCCAGACAAAAGCCATGACTTACCAGTCATCTGGAGAGAAATGTTTATTGGCTGACTCCTCAAAATATGTTGCCAGTTTCAGCTTCCTAAATTCTTGGTCATGCCATGAGAAAGAATTCAAGGGCACATCACAGCATAGAATAAGTAGGTAGGAAGTTTATTAACTATGCATGTGAAAGAACATTCACTCTCACAAGAGAGGAGGAGTGAGAGGCAAGAGCCCTGCAATCTTAGGACCATCTGTTTTTACTGCCTGGCTTTATCTACTCTCCCTCCCCCTTCCTGTTTGGGGCTCTTCCTCCTACCCTCCCTTCTGCCTGGTGGTAGATAGTACATTTGAGTGGATTGGTTAGCTCCACTCTTCTCCACAGATGACTCACTCAGATGGGGGTCCTCTAGCTCCAGGTACTGTTGATTGCTTTTCTTCACAGAGTTGTCTTTCACTCTGAGGTCTAACTGCTTCTGGGAAATCCCCTTTGCTCAGCCAATTTATCATCCTAATTCTAACTCTGCCTCAATACTGTCTCTGAGAAAAAGCTGTTAGCATCTGGGCTTCCTCCAAGTGATGGAGGAATGTGGCCAGCATCTGCTGTTCTTTTGCTCCCAGAATCCATTGTTCTCAGGTTCTGATTTCAGTGGCTTTCTCTTTGAGCATCTGTGGGCTCTTTCTTAGGTTTTCTGGGATATTCCTCTCTCTCTCTCTCCTTCTCTCTTAATCTCTGCTCTCTCTCCTTGTGTTTCTTCTTTTTATCCTCTTATAAAGGGCTCTAATAAAGGATTAAGACCCACCTTGAATTGGGTGGAATATATCTCAATGGAAAAAACCTAATCAAAATGTCCCATCTATAGTTGGTCTGTACCTGCAAGAATGGGTTAAAAGAACATGCCATTTTGGGGGTACATAACAGTTCCAAACTACCACAACCACCTTAATCAATTAAACAAGAAAAATACAAGAATATATCAATTGATGCAAAAACAGTATTTCAAGAAATTTCAATCCACATTCAAGATCAAAACTCTCAGAAAATTAGGAACAGTGGAGAATTTCTACATCTTGTTAAAGTGCAACTTCATAGAACATTATCTTTAATGGTGAAAGACTGAATGCATCCCATCTAAAATCAGAAACCAGGAAATAATATCTGCTTCTGCAACTCATGTTCAATATAATAGTAGAAATGTTAGGCATTGCGATAAGGTTACAAAAGGAAAGAAAATTATACAGGTATTAAAGGGTGAAAAGACAACCCTGCCCCTGTTTGTAGATGATGTGAACATTTAAGTAGAAAATCCCCAGAAATCTAAAAAATAAACCCTTTAATAACTGAATTCAGCAAGATGGCAAGGTATAGATTAACATGCAAAAATCTATTGTGGGCAGTGCAATGGTGACTCAGTGGCAGAATTCTTGCCTGCCATGCTGGAGACCTGGATTCAATTCTGGAGCCTGCTTATACAAAAAAAAAAAAATCTATTCTATTTCTATGTACTAATAATAACTTGTAGACAATGAAATTAAAATAGAACACTGCATACAAAAAAAGGAAAATAGAATATATACTTCGATTTCAAGCTAACCAAACGTCGACAGGATTTCTGAGTTAGCAGCTACAACAAGATTATAAAAGAAATCAATAAAAAGATGTAAATGAATGGAAAAATATTGTTTTCATGAATTGAAAGTCTCAGAATATTTAAGTCGTAGATTCTTCCCAAATTGCAATTCCTACCAAAATCTCTGCAAATTTTAGTAGACATAGAGATGATTATTTTAAAGTTTATATGGGAAAGAAAAAGGAACTAGTAAAGCTGAAACAATTTTTACAAAAGAATGAAGTGAAAGAATCTGTCTATCAAATTTTAAGATTTATTACACAGCTACAGTAATCAAGACTGTGTGGTATTGATGAAGGGACAGACACATAGATCAATGGAATAGAGATGCAGAAATAAACCATAAATATGCTCAACTGATTTTGTACAATGGTGCAAAAGCTATTCAAAAGAGGAAAGACAGCTAGCTTTTCGGCAATTGATGTAGGAGCAATTGGTCATCCATATGCAAATCAATCACTCAATCTCAACACAATTCTCCCACATATATAAAAATTAACTCAGGATAGATAATTCAAAATGTAAAACCATAAAATTTAAAAAGAAACTTGAGTACATCTTCAAGATACAGGTTAGGCAGTGTTCTTAGAATTGATATCTACAGGGCACTTCACAAAAGAGGGTATAAAAATGTTCATCAGAGAAATGTCAGTTATATCCACACAATATAGAATGGGCAACATATTAAAAATCTAAAAATCAAATATTGGTGAGTATTAGGAATGAATGGAATTCTTTTACACTGATGGTAGGAATTTAAATTGTTGCAATCGCTCTGAAAAATTGGCAGTATCACTAAAACAAAACACATACATACTTCATGGTCCAACAATTCCACTCAAAAAAGAATATATATTTATATATAGCTTATACGTATTAAGATAGCTACTATTTTCTGGAAGATTTTTGCATCTATATTCATTATATATAAAAATATATATATCACCAAAAGACATGTACAAGAATGTTAATGGTTGTACTGTTTGACATAGTCCCAAACTATAACTCACATGTCCATAAATATTAGAAAAAATACTAAATTCATGTTTATTGATGTATAATTTATACACAGTAAAATTGACACTGTTTAGGTGTACAGTTCATGAGTATATATATATATGCATATATATATAATGCTTTATTAAACCACTTTTTTCTAGTCTTTTTCTTTTACAATGTGGCATCAAAACTCCTTGAGTGTGCATTTTTTATGCTTTTGTGGGAATATTTCCTGAAGTGGAATTTCTTACCTAAAGGTATGTATTTTTTTAATTATGGCAGAAAGTGCCACAATGTATACCCCCACCAATAGCATGCTACTGTTTGGCTTATGAATTTCTATTTGTTTAACATGGCATCTCATTCTTATTTTAATTAGCAATCTTCTTTTTGGCTCCACTGATCTTTCCATTTCTACATGAGTACTAAATTGTTTTGGTTATCATACCCTTAAAATATATTTTAGGGTCTGGTAGGCTTTTTTTTTAAAATTTCTTTTAAAAAAAGATCATTTAAAAAATATTAACAATAGCATTTTAGTTTGCTTTCATGAAAGACTTACAAGGATAGTAATTGCTGCTTATATTAACCAAATCCAATAAACATATGAACACTAGAATTTACTACCTCACCTCAGAAAGACAGACTTATTAATATCACAAAACTTTAAACAGGAAAATCACTTAGTGATTTAATTTTTTTTAAGGAACTCACATATACAAGCTGTGACTTCTCTTTAAAAACCTGCTAAGATCTTAAATTTTGTACATATCATAAGACATTTAAACATCTCAGAGTGAGATAATAACCATCACAAGTTTTGAGTATGTTTTAATTACCATAAAAATCAAGTGGCACAAACCTGTATCACATGACCAGTCACTTGATGGATCTTTTTCAATAATTTGATTGCTTCCAATGAGGCCAAAAGCAAGACTTGATTTTCAAAACCCTTTTGAGCATTTTTTTTTTCTTTTCCTGTTATTGAGGCAAATTTGATATAAAGGGAAAACAGTTCCTGGAAGTAAATTGCCACTGTTCTACAAAGATTTCCTAATCTTATATATTGACTCAATATGTCTTATCAATTTCAGAAGTGCTAAAGGGTTACATGGGAAAAGATTTTTCTTCTGCAAATGGTTGACAGCACCTTGTAATTCTTCAAAGCATTGAACTGTTCTGTAGGATATTCTTATTTAAGAAGCAGCGTTATTTGGAGCTACTTCACAATCAGTGACGAAGCAAGTGTTAGATTCTTTTGATACCAGAAGTCTTGACTCAGGCTCTAATCCAAACTCTTTTTTTATCCATTATTGCCCCAGCTGTTTTCTGAACCTTCTTAATTGCTTCTTAGTGTAAAGATGTCTATTTACTATCTGCTAAATGCTAATCTACAGATTCCACTTCAGAATCATAAGAGCTGTCATAATTCACCAAGCTCTGAGAAAGTTGGGGTGAAGTCAGACTATCAGACTGGAGCACAGTGTGGGTCTCCCTGAATGTCACAACTTGGTTGGGTTGTTCAGAAGAAGCATCAGAAGCCCAGGGGATCCAAGCATTAGCATTTATGTGACCCTCAAGATCAGTCAAATAGTATGGCTCCATTTCACTGGTGTTCCTGGCTTTGACAAGTGAGAGCATACAACTACAAATATTGAAGCCATCTTCATATTTAGTTACATCAAAGTACTTGCTAATGGTGAAAAAAATCCAAGCCTTTTTGGAGTAATATCTAACAAAATATTCAAGAAAACAGGTTTCTGATGAAATCAAAAAGTCAAGAAGAGATTTCAAAGGTAGTTCAGTGGTAGAATTCTCGCCTGCCATGTGGGAGAGTGGGTTTGATTCCTGACCCAGGCACTCCTCCTCCCCACCAAAAAATTCATCAAATGGTGCTGCAGTAACAGGATAGTTAAATGGATAAAGAATGAAATGTGACTCTCACTATACAGCATGCAAAAATAAAAGTCAAGAAGAATGGTAGAATCAAATCCTATATATTTTTAAGAAGAATAAGAAAATACAGTGGGGATTAGAACTATTTTCATGTGTGTGACAGTTTCACCTTACTTTTTATTGGGTCAAGTTTTCAGTAGCTTTACAATGTTTTCTTATTCAACTGGAAGTAGATACCCAAGTATGCCCTGGCAGCCTCCAGCATGTCATCATCTTGTTCATTGAAGACACTGGTCAGCCACTCATCAGGATTGTGCACTTGTAGGGAGGGCTGAAGATGAGGCTTTAAGAAGGTCAGTAACTCAGACACGAACCTCTGTAAATCAACTTTCATTTTATTTGTTGAAGTAAATTTTGAAGCTTGGTTTCTAAGGATTTAATTAAAACTTGATTTCTAAGGATTTAATTAAAATTAAGCCTACTGCTCTAAGGATTGCTGAATCTGGACCAGAGATATACTTTCCCATCCAGGGTGAACTTCACTGCCTCTGAAGAAGAAAGGTTTTCTATGAACAGACAATGTCCTAAACAAACCCAAATTCACAGCTTCCAGAATGCCATAACCAGAAGCCAACATGTCCACATCTAACTGAAGATCTGTTGGCATTAAGCAAAGTGGTCTTCACCCACGTTACAGAGAAGGCATTTTAAATGAATAGGATGAACTTCCTTTTGATAAAAACCTGAATGTACCAGGTAATAACATCAAGCACACAAGAAGGTTTCAAAAATAAAATTTTCTGGCAAGTGAATTGTGAATTCCGGAGGCTATTAGAAGTTGAAGCAACTTCAGGAAACTCATAAAGTTGTTTGTCATTTTAGAGGTATCTTAGCAGGTTTCAAAATGCTGAGAAAATTAGGAGTTGTAAAATACTTCAAAAATAAAGTCAGAAGGAGCCAGGAACTGCTTTAGTTTTTGTTTGTTTGTTTTTGTGAACATACATCTTTAAGTATTTCTTTTATTATAATTGTAAGAGTTCAGAGACATAATGCTATCTTATCACTCTCAGTGTATTCAGATTTTTTTGACAAAAAGCTATCCAGGAATTACTGAATGTTATCTTCTCTCTCAGGTGGAAATAGAGAAGCAATGCAAGACACTTTGTAGGCATGCGAGATAACAATTCATCTGAATTATGAAGCACAGAGATTAATTTAGAATCCACTTCAGATGATTTGAAAAGATGATGTCACTGTATTTCTCCTTTGTGTGCAAGTCAGTTTTGCAAGACAATATTCTGTTTATCATTTTGATCACTGTCATCTGAAGCAGAATTATTTCTCAGGCATTGCTCATCTGGGAGAGTCTCTTCAAACACTGGTCCCTTGCAAGCAGAAACCAAATGGGCGAAGCCTAGCTGGTTCTTATCCTGACCCCCATGAGTATTTGACCGTTCTAGGGAAGTGACTAGTGAGAAATCCTGATCTGAACATGTGGGGCTGAGATAAAAGATGTGCTCATGGCTGTCTTTTTCAAATGAGGCTCCAAGTAACACCTTGTAATTTTTCTTAAACTTCATTGAAAGTTTTCATTTTGACACCCAAAAATGTATCCTTTTATAAGAAGGTTGACAACTCCAAATTGTAAGTATGATGGATCTTGGAAACAAAATGACTCTCTAAGATATTTCTTCAATAAAACACCTTCTGGGCCATCATAGCACATGGAAAGTATACTATGATCCACTCCTCCCCCATGTACAGTGACCCCGTTCTGCCTACAGTGTCTCTTAGTAACAGCCAGGGGCGGGGCCTGTAAGCCACAGTGGGGAAGCTCATTTCTATTTTCCAGGTTGGAAGAGATGAGAGAGCTATAAAAGCTCTGTCCACTCATTAGAAGCAGCAGAGTCCCATGAGTTTTGACAAATGTGTACATTTGTGTAACCACTTTCACAATCAAGATGTAGAATATTTCTGTTTCCTTTAAAAATTTACTTGTGCTTCTTATAGTCAGTCTCCTTTCCTAATTCTGTCTGATCCCTATGTTTTTGTATTTTCCAGAATTTCATAAATGGACTCACTTACATAGAATATGCCAGTTAATTCTTAAACCCTGGGCAGGAGTTTTTGAAGAAGCTGTAGGTGAATGGAATGAAATGATCATGTATCTGACATCTGTGCTCAACTACTAACCTGTAGTTACAAAAGAAGAGATTTAGGGGATTCAGTCATCACAGCCAAGGAGAACTAATATGTAGATCTTTGAGTTTGGCTTCTTTCACTTAACATAGTGCTTGTGAGGGTCATCCATGTTGTTGCATGATTCAGTTTGTTTCTTTTAATTGCAGAGTAATATTCCATTCTATGGCTAAGCCAAGTGATGATTGAATCTTTCCCCAAGTTAAATGTGTTGCTAATGTGAATTCACATTCCTTGGATTTGAACCTATTGTAAATAGTATTTCTTGCAGATATTATTTTAGTTAAGGGGTGGTTCAACTGACAGAGGGTGGGTCTTAATTCAGATTACTTTAGTCCTTTATAAGAAGAAGGAATGTAGACATAGAGAGAAATGCATGGGGAGAAATAGAATGCCAGAACTCAATTGACTTTAGAGGAGAAAGCTGGTGACATTGTCATGTGATGTGGGGCAAGGATGCAAAACAAGGAATACCAAGGATCACTGGCAGCCAGCAATAGATGTTACAGATTTTGGGAAGAAGTCATTGCTTTGCAGACATCTACATTTGGGAACAAGACAAGGATGCCAACTATCTCTACTGTTATTCAATATTTCACTGCAAGTTTTAGCCAGACCAATTAGGCAAGAAAAAAGGGATCCATGTTGGAAAGAAAGAAGCAAAACTTTCACTATTTGCAGTTCACATAATCCTATATAAAGTCCTGAAAAATCTACAATGCACCTTCTATAACCAATAAACAAATTCTACAGAGTGGATGGGTACAGTGGTTAAAATAGCATGTTACTGGTACAAGGATGAAGTGATAGATCAAAGGAATTTAATTGAGAATTAAGAAATAGACCATCATATCTACAGCCAACTGATTTTTGACAAGGCTACCAACTCTGTTTGGGAAAGAATATTCTCTTCAACCAATGTTGTGAGGAGAATTCCAAATCTCTATGCAAAAGAATGAAGGGGAACTCTACTTCACACCATGTTTTAGATTGTTAAAGTTTTTGGAGTGCAATATACCAGAAGTAGATTGGCTTTTGCAAAGGAGATTTATTAAGCTACAAGTTATAAGTCTAAAAGCCATGAAAATGTCCAAATTAAGGTACCAACAAGAGGAGGAAATGCTGCTGGCATATGAGGTTCTTCTGTCTCATGGGAAAGAACATGACTATGTCTTCTGATCCTTCTCTCCAAAAATATCTCTGTTGGTGTTTTTTTCTCTCTTAGCTTCTTTCAGGTCTGAGCTCTCTCCAAAATGTTTCTCCCTTAAAGAATTCCAGCAAATGTATTAAAAGCCACCTTGAATGGATGGGGTCACATTTCTGTGGAACCAACCTAATTAAAAGGTCCCATCCAACAATAGATCTGCCCTCATAATATTAGATTAAAAGAACATAGGCTATTCTGGGTTAAGTAATAGATGAAAACCAGCACATCCACCCTCTGGACTCCCCAAAATATATTCTTTCCATATGCAAAATACTTTCATTCCATCACAATATCACAAAAGCCTTAAATCATTTCACTAACAATATTAAGTACATCTTATCAAACCAGCTAAAGGCATGATACAGAGGAAGAAAAGTCATAGAATAACCATTCCCATTGCCATAAGAAGAAAGTGAAAGTAAGAAAGGAGTTGCTGGACCCAAAACAATTCTGAAAACCTGTAGAGCATACTCCATTAGATTTTTTTTTGGGGGGGAGGGTGTGTGAGGGTGTGTGCATGGTCCGGGAATTAAATCCAGGTCTGCTGCATAGAAGGTGAACATTCTGCCATTGAACCACCCATGGATCCTTCCACTAGATTTTGATGTCTGAAAGTTATTTATACAGTGATGTTTTATCCTCAAGTCACTCAAGCAGGGCTTAAGAGAGCAACAGTCACACTCTCTCCAAGGGCTTATGCAATGGCCATACTCTCTCTAAACTGAAATTAGGGTTATAACATATCCAAGCACTGGGGAGACCACTTTGTTCTCTGCTCCACCCTCTTCAAGCTTCAGGACAGCATCTGGACTCTGCTATCTCTGCAGCACATGCTCACGTCCTACAGAATAATGGGGTAGTCACCAGGGTCCCCCTATCCCCAGGGAATGCGCTCCACCCTTTTTGAGGCCTGGGGCATCAAAGCTCTTCCTAAACATTGAAGCAGAAGGTCTGCCTTCAACATCTGGGGCAAACTCACCCTCTCCATGTGCATGAGTGGGTCTGCACTCCTCGCCTAAGATGTCTTGGCTCCAGACCTTAGCTTCCATGTTCCATCTTTGAGGTCACTTTTCCATCAATTTGTCAATTTTCTGTCTTTTTGTGTCCATACTGGCTGTCTTTATATTCATACAGATCTTGCAAAAAGTTTTGTTGACTTGGCACGCAACATACAGAGATCACAACCATTAGACAATAAGACTTTCCATAAATTCTTCCTGGATAACGGCATTTCCAATGCTGTAAATTTTCTGAAATGGCTGACTGATGCCATGTTTGGTTAAATCCTCATATGGGGTATTATTCTCTGGGGTTTCATTTTCCAAAAGCTCTTAATTTCCTAAACTATCAGTTTCTGGATTCTTTGCACCCAAGAATTCAATTCTTAGCTTATCCCTTTGTTCTCACATTTTATTATACATTGCAAGGAGAAGCCAGACTGCATTTCCATTTAGCTTGGAAATTTCCTCAGCTAGATATCCCACTTCATCACTTTCAAATTCACCCTCCCATGCAACATTAGCACTTGGTTTTGCCAAATTCTCTGCCATTTTAATGTACATACTGCCTTCTCTCCAGTTTCCAATATCACATTCATTATTTCTGGCCAAGGCCTCACTGGAAGTAACTTTAGCATAAATACTTCTACCAACAATTTCCTCAAAGCAATCCAGGTCCTTTCCATCAAACTCTTTACAGTTTTTCCAGAATCTTCCATTTTTGGTATTTGGAAATCTCAGCTCCTCTCTTCTCTGGTACCAAAATCTGTTTTGGTTTGCTAAAGCTACCAGAATGCAATATACCAAAAGGGCATTGGCTTTTACAAATGGCACTTGTTGAGTTACAAATTACAATTCTAAGGCAAATTACAATTTCCACATTAGGGCACCAATAAGGGAATATCTTATTGGAGCAAAGTCTGCTGGCATCCAGAGTTCCTCTGTCATTTGGAGAGGCACATGGTGATGTCTGCTGGACCTTTTCTCCAAAATATCTCTGTAGGCATTTTCTTTCTCACTTAGCTTCTTGTGGCTCTGAATTCTCCCCAAATGTCTGTCCCTTAAAGGACTCCAGCAAGTACATTAAGACCTACCTTGAATGTGCAGTGTCAAATCCCCATAGAAATAACTTAATAGAAAGTTCCCACCCAATAATAAGTCTGCCCCCACAAGATTGGATTAAATAGCATGGCCTTTCTGGAGTACATAACTGTTTCAAACCAGTGCACCTCATACACAAAAATCAACTCAAAATTGATCAGAGACCAAAATATAATTACCAGGATTATAAAGATCCTATAAAAAATATAAAAAAGTGTCTTCAGGATTTTGTGTTAAGCAGTGGTTTCTTGTACTTTATACCCAAAGCACAAGTAACAAGAGAAAAAAAAAAGTAGGCGAATGGGACCTTGTCAAAGTAAATTTTTTTATATAATAGATATAATAGAATACTATAGTGCTTTCCTTGTAAAGAAACAGATAATAAATGTTTTAAGTTTTATGAGTCACATGTATTCTGTGTTGTATATTCTTTGTTACTATTATTATTATTCTCAAATCTTGAAAACCATTCTCAGCTTGAGATAGTTGATGGGCATTAGGCCTATAAGCAGTAGTTTGCAACAAAATTGTAACTAACTGGATGAATAAGGCAACTGACAAAAGAAAACTGTACCTGCAATTAATTTATATAAAGTTTGAAAATAAGCAAAAGTCATCTATTTTGATAGCTGCCTCAACTGTAGCTTGAACACAAAGATAACTTCTGGAGAATTTGTAATATTCTCTGTCATGAAATGGATAGTGGTTACACACCCGAACTGTGTTCACTTGTAAAAAATTCAAAGACATGTGCTTAGGATCTTGTACTTTGAAGTATCTTTTTTTTTGTTTCAATCAACTCTTCACACACAAAAAAAATCAACAAAAATGAGCAAGCTTAACATATAATATCTAGAGATAAACACTTGGGTAATAAAACTATCAAATGCAAGGAAATAACTACCAGAAATGTCAAAATGATAGTTAACTAGGACAGGAGGTAGGGACTAGCGTTTGGAAATGGGCACTTGGAAATCTAAAAAGCGATTTTGGTACGAGAGAAGTGGGGTGCTGAAATTTGCAAATACTGAAAATGTTGGCACAGCTTTGTAAATTGTTAAGGGAAAAATTCTGAAAGAATTGTAAGGAGTTTGATAGAAAGGGCCTGGATTGCCTTGAGGAAACTGTTGGTAGAAGTATGTATGCTAAAGGTATTTCCAATGAAGCCTTAGACAGAAATGATGAATGTATTATTGCAAACTGTAGGAAAGGAAACTTGGGTTGGTTGATGAAAGTTCTGTTTCTTTATGTCCATCCTGTGTACCTAATAATATTTCACTAGGCCATACATGTGACTTGTTGGTCTTCTGTATCTGTTTTCTTTTATTATGAAGTATTTTTATATAAAATGGATTTATCCACTGGATTATTCTAGATTAAAAAGATCCACATATCAATTGATTCTATTTTATAGTCACTAGACATGGTAGCACATATTTAAGGTAAGAGTCTATGCCGTCATAAACATAAACTGAGGTGTGAACTTACCATCCTCCAAAGCACATGCATGTGACTTGTTCTTTCCTTTAGAAATCACATATTCTCAGACCACATATATTGAGAAAAAAATTTTTACCATTTCTTAGCTTTGGATCTACTGACCAGTGAAAGTTTATTATGCATGGGATTCAGGGAATTGGCAAAACCCTTGGCTGTCTGAAAACTTCCTCTTCTTCCATTTTAAAATTTGCATGAGATTCTCAGTATACACTTGATCCCCAAGGTTTTTTAAAACCACATTAAAGAAAAATGCTGATGTGTCAAAACACTGAAGTCTATTATTCTCTAGTCTTCACACTTTCATAAGCAAGTTTCTTCAGGCAGAAAACACTTGATTCATAGATAATTTATTGTTCAAGTCTTGACGCCATAGTCTGTTGTGAAAATTCCACCCAAACATAAAGTGGCTGCAATAACAACAGGAAAAATGTGTCCTTATTTTGTTGAGCTCTTCTCATGAATTTACTATTATTATTGCTTCCTTTTTAAATGTTTTATCTCACATCCATGTTTAGGCTTATCCAATATGCATATTGTTTTGTTTGTTATTTTTTTCAGTTTAGAAAGACTTTCCTATACCAAGTGCTTGTTGATAGATATATTTTTTCTGAACCTGTGGGAGCATTTTTTGTAGAACCATGCATCATCATTTTTGTTAAACTAATAAGTTGTTCAGTTTTTATGCCCATTGGGTCCATGAAAATCCTGACTTCACATTTGCTGTGACTGTACCACAATGAAGATCACACAAAGTATTTTGATTAAAAGTTCTGAACAGAGTTACATAATGTTTTGGAAACTATAAGGAAGAAACAGACTAAGTGAATTACTAGATATGAACTTAATCGACTTCATCTTGTTTATGTACAGTCTCCTCTCCAACTCATCAAGGTCATTTTGAATTTTAATTCAGTTTTTAAATGTGATAATTATCCTACCAAATTGGTGCCATCAGCAAATTTAATAAAGTTACACTCTGGTTCATCACCCCAATCATTAATTTAAAAAATATTTAACAGTCACGGACTAAGTAATGACCCCTGCAAAAATCTATTTAGCACTTAAAATTTCAAAGATGCTACTGTATCATCAATATCTCAACAATGTGATGCTTCTCCTGCCTAAAGAAAATTTTATTTTATTAAAGTCTCATGCAGCTGTCTATATGTGAATATGTGTCAAACATTTTGATCTTTGAGCTAGAGAATAGGAAATGTGTTCATCCATACTGCTCCTTGCTGACATTTTGAAATCATACCACTTCCATTTGAAAGGCCTGGAATCAAATTTATAGCAACTCTTTATGTCTAATGTGATCTCACTACTACCACTCTTTTTAGTCATTGAAATATTTAGCATCTTCTATTCTACCAATAATCCTGGTTCAAAACCGCAACATCCCATTTTCCTGACTTTCCTAAACCCAATTGTTTTCATCCCATCCTTCCCCAAAGAAACTAAAGGTTATAACCAAAAGTTATACCTCAAAACTTGTAATTACTGTATAATTGCAACATTTTTGAAATATGGATTTCAACCATCCTGCTACAATGCAACATTCACCATTAGTTATCATTTTAGGTTTCTTATTTCAATACCCTTCTTCAATGATGTTTTATATAATTTCAATGCAAAATCCATTAATCATATTTTATTTTTCAATGTTCATATTGTCCTCAATATATATTCTTTTCTCTTTGCTCAATTTAGATGTCTAATGGAATGACATTATGGTTCAATACAAAACTCCCCTTAATGTCTTTTAGCCTCTTGTCCTTTTCATGTATTTGATAGGGAAAGTCACAATCCTGGTTAAAATCAACAAACTGACTATTGCAATTTTTAATCGGCTTCAGAATATCTCTGAAGAAAATAGCATAACTTTGAATTTATCACTTTCAGTCGTGACAAAAAATCATTAATAAGGGCTCATCATTGTCCAAAATTCCTATTATTGTTCCTTAGAAATTCAGCTTTTTAGTATTAGATTGTTTTCCTCGTTCTTCATTCAACAGCAACCTGCTTTTTAATTTTATTTTTTGTTATGAAATATAACATGTATACAAAAAAGCAATAAATTTCAAAGCACACCATAATTAGTTATAGAAGAGATTTCAGAGTGTGGTATGGGTTACAGTTCCACAATTTTAGATTTTTCCATCTAGCTACTCCAAGACATTGGAGACTAAAACAAATATTAATATAATGATTCAGCTAGTTGTATTCATATGCTAAATCCTATCTTCTCTGTTATAATTCTACCTTCTCCTTTGATTTCTCCCAATCTTTAGTGGTATTTGGGCTATGTTTATTCTAAATTTTCATGTTGGAAAGGGCTGTTGATAGTATGGAGTAGGGGATGGAACTAGTGGATATTCTGGAGTGCAACCTGCATTTTAAAATAATGGGATAAGATGAGAGCTTCTTTATCTTTCTACTGCCACCTGACTTTCACTATTATCGGCATCCCCTACAAGTCCTCCTGTAAAAAATGGTCCCTGCTCTTAACTAGGGTGAGTACATCTGATGCTGAGGTTAATCCCATTGATTTTCACCTGCTCAAGGAATAGATTCCTAAAATTGCCCCCCTTTTCTCTCAGCAGTCTGTTCCTTTTTTCTCTTACTGAGAAAGTGTAAGGGTTTGAATATTCTGAGGATTTGTGTGTGAGTTACAGAGTCAAAGTGTTAGAAATAAGGAAACTGAAC
Source organism: Myrmecophaga tridactyla (assembly GCA_004026745.1). Taxonomy (NCBI): domain Eukaryota; kingdom Metazoa; phylum Chordata; class Mammalia; order Pilosa; family Myrmecophagidae; genus Myrmecophaga; species Myrmecophaga tridactyla. Next base: position 16,376 of record PVIY010034445.1, read on the forward strand.
TGTATAGCAAACAATTTGAACAGTTTTACAGGTATTCTTAATGCTTTTAATGGTCATAAAGTTTTGACACAGAAATTGAAGGTATTCTCTTTTCAGAGCATTTAAAATCCATAGAACTAAAATGTTTCCTTATTCTCTTGCCCCAAGCCCCAGAACTTTTGTTATTCACTAGGAAAATATTCCAAGTATCTCTTGATGACACCTACTATTTAAATGTTCTGGAAGTCTATTAAAATAATTTACATACCTACACAACATAAATACATATGCAGGAATTTTTCACAGCCTTACCCCTTTAATTACCTACATTTATCAGTTTTTCAGAACTTCTACATTTAAATGGTTCTGTCAACTAAGTGAAGGTTAATAGCTATCTACAAATAAGAACTGTAACAAAATTCTTAGGATCACATTAAGTATACCAAAAATAAAAAATCATTAGTAATTCATTGTTTACAATTAATTATACATGCATTTATATCTATCCATATATATATACAGACAGAAGACACATACCTGTATATTTATTTGTATAAATATAGAGATCTTATTTAAAATATTCATGCTAAAAATTTGTCATAAAAAAATGCTGTATTCCTCAAAATATAAAAGTGCACATGGCCATACAGGCATAGGTATTTATTTTTCCTTTTAAAAGTTGTATAATGCTTAGTAAAATAAAATCACTCCACCTTTTCCCATAAATTAATTGATATTTGTTAGGTAAAAACATTTTAATTCATTCCCAGAATAGAGTGATAAGGAATTATGTATTATTTAAAGAGAAATGCAAATAATTCAGAAAGAAGGTGTTTTCATTGTTCTTTAATTATGAGAAAAAAATATTCAGCAAATGTATCCAGACTTTAAAGAATTAAATGGGACATATTTGCAAAAATGCAATATGTTAAAATATAAACATAAACAAAGCTATATTAATGAATTTGAACACACACATAAGTATATAAAATGCAAAATATTAAAACTGACTCAGTAAGATACTTTTTTTATTTCTTTACATTGAATTACCAATATTGACCCATTTGTTAAACACTTTCACTCAAAAAAACAAACAAACAAACAAAAAAAGCTTCCCCTCACCAAGAAGAAAAGGAAAAACAGATACACTAAGACCCGTCTTATAAGTATATTTTTATAAATATTTAAGGCAGAGATCATTCAAATCTCATGCAACCTTTTTCAGTGAATATAAAATGCAGTCTATTTTGAAAGTTTATTTGAGGCTTTTATAACACTGATTTCAAAAACAGGGAAGACTATTGAGAAAATGAAACTTTTAGACTAATCTCACTCCAATATATTTGCAAGTAACATAATATATTATCAAACAGAATCTAAAGATAAACTCGAATAAGTTCTAAAACAATGAAGTTGGTTTTATTGTGAGAATAAGTTGGTTATTATTAGAAAATATATTAATATAATGTATCACATTACAGACTGAAGGAGAATTTTTATCTATATGTCATTTCCATATAAAAGTATCTATATGATTTGCCAATTTATATTTAGCATTCTAAGGGAACTCAAACTTTAGGTTTAAACATGAGCACTGCTGAGCTCAGAACTACATAATTTTAATGATTGGGGATCTATAACAATCATTTATGAAAATACCAAATGCCATTAACTGCACAGAGCCTTAAGAGTCCAACTTTTGAACTCAAAGTAGAAGAACTCGTGATCAGAGCAAGTTCTGAGAGATCTATGTAACAGATGTTAACTTTCATGCTTATAATCTCACATGGATTGACATGGTGCTGTCACAGCGCTTTTAGAGTGGTTCTGAAATCTTCTTAATAATAAGCTGTAGAAAACATAAATGCAAAAGCTTTACCTCTCCTTTAATTCTCCTCTACTGAGTCAAAATTGAGCATTCATAAAAATAACTTTAAAGAATAACCTGTAAGTCTAAAAAGCTCTTCTAGGACTACTCAAATTAGGAGAATTTCTTAGAAGTAACAAAATTAAGTACTTGTACCTTAATTCTAAACTGCATGTTATTATACATTCTACTTACAGTTTGCAAAAATTCAAAATAAAATATTTTCAAATACTCATAATGAATTGATGTAATTTGTCATTTTAACACTAATGGGTTGTAGGGTCTCATAGGATAATTTAATACTTTGAATAATACCTTGGTGCTATGAAAAGCTGAGCACCACTATTAATACAAAGCCTGGAGGGTTGAGAAAATTTCCAGAACTCAATGATGAAGAAACAGGGTGGAAGGAACCATACATCCTTTGACAAAGGAACATATTCAGATTTTATTACTACCTGTTAGGTAAAGGAGGGCTCTAGGCAACTAACATGGACAGTATTGCCTCAGGAGGTTCACGATAGCCCCCACATTTTTGGCCAGGCCTTAGCCAAAGACCTAACACAATGCAACCTAACTCTCAGTGTTATTCTCCAATATGTAGATGACTTATTAATTTGCAGCCCTTCTAAAGATGCCTCCACAGAAGCCATGGTCACCTTATTAAATTTCTTGGCAGAGAAAGGATACTGGGTTTCACCAAACAAGGCCCAACTTTCCTGTTCCACCGTTACTTATCTGGGCCTCCTCCTTACTCCCACCTCTCGTGCTGGAGTGACTCCATGATTCCAGCCATAAAGCCCTCCCTTATTCCCCCAACCTAACACTACCCTTTGATCAAGTTTGGTGTTTGTCATAGTCCATGAAAGACAGATTCCCAAGGCATGTAGCTAGTGAAGAGGTCACAAAAGATATTCACTACAGCTGAAAAGGTCCATTTGATAAAATAATAAATATATTATAAACATACTTAGGGAAATAGGAATTGATCAATACTTTCTTAATTGTGTGTGTGTGTGTGTGATTATGCAAAGAGAAGAAGCCATGAGCATTCAACAGACGTTATTATGGAAATTTAATTTCTGTTTGTTTCAGTGTTCCTTTCTCTATGTTCCATTAGAAAGACTGAAGCTATTCCAAGGTTGAGGGCTTCTCTATTTCTGTTTTCCTTACCATGCTGCTTAAATGGATTGAAAATATTTTATCCAAATAAAAAATGCATATTTAAGACCGACCCCTCCCACCCATTGCAAAGAATGACAAAGAAACAGTTGTCTGAGTCTGAAAACCAACTGATTGCCAGTGTAATTGAGGCAGAGGGAGAAAATCACGATCACATAAGGCTTAGGAGGCATGGATATAATGCTGGATTTCACTCTGCATGTGAAGGAAACCATTGGATGACTGAATTGAAGTGTGATGAAACAAGATGTATTTTTATATGACCCCTCTGGATAATGTTTGGAAACTAGACTCCTTCAAAGCAAGAGATGAAGCAAGGGTATCTGCTTATGGCTCTGCAGGATTCTAGGAAATATCTAAAGGTAGCTTGGAACACAGTAGCTGCAGTGGTTGTAGTGAGCAGTGGTCAGATTTGGTTTTGGGTGGTGAGGTGTGAAGAATTATAAAACTTTAAGTGATGGATATATTATATTTGATGCTATTAATCATTTTTAAGAAAATTGAATTAGAGTGCAGTACATGTAAATCTGGATTTCCTGCCAGAGTTTCCAGATGAAGCTACACATTTGTGAGTCATCAGCATACCTGTGTTAATGAAGAATATCAGTAAGAGAACTGTGGTAGAGAATATAAGAGGAGTTAGGACTATACCCTGGAAATTGAAAAATAAAATTCAGAGCTTTAAAAAATGAACACAATCCAGCAAAGGACTTTGAGAAGTTAGAACCAATGTGATAATTTAGAAATTGAAAAAGAAAATAGCAATGTGACAGTTAAGGAGAATTCATTTGATCAAGAAGGATGAAGTGATTATATCAAATACTGGCAATAGGTTAAGGAAGTTGAGGACTAAGAATTGACCCTTCAATTTTTTATCTTGTGTATCATTGCTGATTTTGTCAAGAGAAGTTTGAAGAAGAGTAGAGCCAAAAGTTGGATCGCAATATATTTGAAAAGATGCAGGAGGGAAGAAGAAGTTCAAAAGGCATTTGCTATAAGATGAAGCAGAATGTAGCTAGGTAAAACTTTCAAAAGGAAGGATCCAATAAATTAAATTGTGGTCAGAATATCTTCAACTGCAGTAGCAAAACATGTTTAAAACAGCAAAATATAGAGCCTTCAAATGTACAGTAAGCCCATATTCTTCTTCTTAATAAACTAATATGTAGATATAGTTATGTTGTAAAGAGATTTATTCATGAAAAATTCTGTTTGCCTTTTGTAGATAATATATTCAGGCTCATATTTCTTTAAGTTAATTGGTAATATAAATAAAATGATAATTCATGAGGAATCCCTCCATGGTTTCTGTAGAGTTGAAAAAACCTGATTTACCAAATCATATTTTTAAAGTACGTTTACTTTTTTCTTCAACCATAAATTTTATTGTATTAATTTATATATATAAAGATGTTTAATATTAAACTGAAAATAAACTAATCTTATGTCAATATTTGAAAAACATTGTATTTATTCTTATCATTTAATTGAATTTTATTGGCTTCATAACAAAATTGTTATTTGGAAGGCATGAAATAAACACAACATGATAGATGAGCAGATAACCAGACCGAGTGTGAGACTACTATAAATAAGCCAAGCTTTAAAATAAAATCAAACATAAATTATACACACTAACTTACATAATACTAAGACTGTTAGTTTATCAAATATAAAATAAATATGGATTTATTTTACAAATAATTTCCAGCTAGGTATATAGGAGAATGTTTCTGGCTTTATTTTATCTCATGCTATCTGCTGAAACTGTTCGAGACAGGTGGGGAATTATATGTGCTAGTTACTGTGGCACCTCTGAAAGGAGCAGCTTTCTCATTATTTTACTAAACAGATCGTTACCCATCAGCTACCTCATTAGTGACAAGTATATAAGCACTGGACTTAGTTTGCATTTAATTGTACTCAGGGGGCTATATTAGTGACTCTAAATTTAATAAGGAACTTCTGATCTCCAGTATGTGATTTTTTTTCTTATTTTGTTTGCCTCCTTAATCTTATTCAGCAATATTATTAATGAAAGAAATAAAATATCTAATATACTGGACCTAAAGCCTACAATTGAGAAAAGAAATGTATTATTTCAGTAAGTACTTTAATCCACATATACAGAAACACACATAAACACAGACACACAACACAAACACAATAGTCTTCAAATTGTGAGCTTTGGTTTTATATGTTTGACCTATGTTTATTTTTTAGACAAATAAAGAAGTATAGTTCATTATGAGCATGGTGATACCAATACAATCTAGGGAAAATAAACACACAAGCAACTAATTCAAAATGTTTATTTTCTAACAGGCTCATAAAACTATTTTATTGACCTATACTAAACAGAATACATACACATGCACACACACAATTGGAAAATCCCGGAGAAGTCATTTACTCTAAGACATTGACTTTTTAAATCAAAATAGAATAGCGATATATAGTCTAATAATAAATGTTTTAATGATAAAAATAAGGAAAATGTGTGAGTACTTTCCTTGAGATATAAAAGACTGAAAATAATTATATCTAACAAATGTAATATTATATGAAACAGTAGGATTTATTCCTATGAAGTTACAGAATGATACATTTACCACCAAAAAGCTAACATTTCAAAAACCGGTTAGCTCAGCAAAATGCATTCAGCAGTTTTGGTGTTTAGTTTTTCTATGGTCTCTAGTAGCAACAGCACATATTTCAAGACCTTAAATCAAAAGTTATTTGATTATACATCATAAAAGTAAGGGGAAATTGAAAATATAAGAAATAATCTTTCTATTCATTGCAGGGGAGATAGAATCGAGTTACTAAGTTGGGTACTGAAATCTCCCCTCCTTCCTGGGGAGGACAGAAGTGATAGGAGGAAACAGTGTAGTGGAAGGCCTCAGCTTAATCCAGATACAGCTACAATTTTGTCACCCTCTTGACTGTAGAAATAGAGGGTAACAGGAAAACATGGCTATCCCAGGGAACTGATTTTCTTGATTCCAGTAAGGAAAGAAATAATTATCACACTGCTTTTATCAAATAAACTTAGGGTCTGCCAACATTGTTGTAAAATTCTATTCAGGAGGAAGAGCAAAATGATGTTTACCTATCGACTTGAAAGTCATATATAATGGGAAATAATTGAAAAAAATATGTTTATTCACAGATGAGGTACTTTTGCATATGAAGATAATCAAGATCATTTGCAGAGATATAATGACAAAAATGTGTATTGGCAGATTCAAAATTGTTCATTCATTCCAAATATTTAGGACAAATTTAAAATACATATCAAGTTCAAAACAGAAATAAGATGTTTCCAAATGCAAGAAATGTATGGAGATGCTACAGTTTTGAGTAAAGTTGTAGCAGTTAGATTTAGTTGTCAACTTGGGCAGGTGATGGTGCCTAGTTCTGTTGCTGTGAATGGCATGTGAACCTCATCTGTTGCTCATTACATCTGCAGTTGGCTAGGAGGTGTGCCTGCTGCAATGAATGACATTTGATTTAATTGGCTGGTGCTTAAATGAGAGTGCTCAACATAGCACAACCCAAGCAGCTCAACATACCTCATCTCAGCACTCACAGCCCAGCCCAGGCCTTTGGAGATGCAGAAAGAAATCAACCCAGGGAAAATTGTTGGAGCCCAGAGGCCTGGAGAGAAAGCCAGCAGAGATCACCCTGAGCTTTCCCACATAAGAAAGAACCTCAGATGAAAGTTAGCTGCCTTTCCTCTGAAGAACTAATGAAATAAATCCCCTTTTATTAACAGCCAATCAGCCTCTTGTGTGTTGCATTCTGACAGCTAGCAAACTAGAACAAAAGTATAAAACAAATTTAGCATTCAACTTCCTAGGTGGGAAAGGGACAGTGTCCTAGGACACTTTGGGCATAGAGAACTTTGTTCCATACATAAAGACAAAAGTTGAGAAGGGGTTATTATTTTGGGGAAAAAGTAAACAAATAAAGCTAAATGCAAAACAAAATATTTTGCACTTTGCAGATTGTTAAGAGAATGGGACAACTCCCTTATACCAAGAATAGAACATTACTTCAGTAAAAATAAACAAAGTCCCTAACCTGCTCATCATATAAGATATAGCTTGAAATCACACATTATTCATGCAATTAAAAAGCCTGATTAAAGGAAGTCATTTTAAATCTAGTCCAGAATCAATAACCTGCATAATGCCCCTATGAGGCAGCATGAAATAGAGGGAAGAATCCACTCTCTGTGAAAACTACATGCAAGTTAAATCCAGCCCCAAGTTCACAGAAAGCAAAATGCACAGCAAAAATGGAAGAGCTGGCAGACAAAAAGTCCAGTATTAAAGTAAACCAAAAGAGGTTCTACAACAAATATATTTAAAATACTTACATAAATAACAATATAGTTAAGTCCATTTCACAGGAGCAAAGTATTATGAAAAACTTGCTCAAATGAATTCTAGAAACAAAATATAGTTATTGAGGAAAAAGAAAACTGTAATAGATCAAGTATAGATAAGTGAGGAAGAAGCGGTATATCAAATTAGTGCTTAGAAAATAATTTCTCATGAATACAAAGATAAGGGAGTTATGAAAGGAACATATCGAGTCATTTAGGAAAGAAAGAAATTCTTCATCATATGTCTGATGGGTATTTTAGAAAGAGAGAATTAATGTAATGAAAACAAACAATATTTAAATATACAATGGCTAAAAAGTTCCCTGTATCGAGGAAAAGTGGTCAGATAGGTAAGAAATGCCCAAAGCAAGAAATATAAACAAATCTATGTATGGACATAATATTTTGAACCTACAGAATGTCAAAACATAAAGAAAAGGGAATATTTATACTGGGAGAAAATATAATTAAAAGTCAAAGCCATTTAGGTTAAGTTCATACTTCTCATCATCAATGATTGACCTCAAAAGACATTAGAAAATTATAGTCAAAGTCCTGAGGGAACTACAACCATAGAATCCCACAACCAGCTAAATTATGAGAATTATAGAAAGAAATTTTCTAGCATGAAAAATCATGAAAGTAACATTCACACTTTCAGTCTAAGAAATATGAAATCATGTATTTCAGGTAGAGGGAAATTGAAACTTGAATAAAGTAATGCAATATAAGTAATAGATAAGTAAGTCTGCACAGACTACATGATAGGATATGTTTGATAATTTAAAAAGCTGTTGGTATAAAATAAATTAATTTTGTGCATTAAGAAAACTGAAACTCTAAGAAAAATTACAAAGAAGTTGGCTTCAGGTTGGGAAGGGAGTAGATTATTCAATGCACAGTTGAAGCATGATTTCTGCCCCTAAAACACCTGGTAAAATGTACTGTAATTGCCAAAAAAGCAAAAGTAGACTTTACAGCATTAATATCCTCAGAGGTGTGTTGGAAATGTTTGTTTACCCAAAATATAATCTTTCTCATTCTTCTTTTCTAGAAAAGTTGAGCTCAGTGCAAAGAGCTCAATACTTTCCCATTGTTTCTAGGCATTGGAATGTCAAAAGCATTGACTATATAAGTAGGAACATGATGGAAACTATTTAGTAAGGCTTTCTTTCATGATAAAAAATCAGGCATGGAAAGAAAATGAAATCATTGACTTTGCATAGATTGTGTAAAGACAGGTTTCCTGTCACTACAAGGAACAAGTTAAGACTGTAAGAAGACAATGTTCCTAGTCAAATGTCATCTCAAGAATTGGGGAAGGTAGTTTGGGCTGTTTTCATGTAATGTCTACTCCTCAACTACTGAGATTCCACATTTTCAAGTTAAACTTTTCTTATGCTGATGGTCCCAATGGTGGCAGGTTGGGAGATCAAAGTCTACACTTCACCCATGGCCTAGAGAGAGAGAGAGAGAGAGAGAGACCTGCAAAGGAATGGCTTATACAGTTTTACAGTTTCATAAGATTTGGTTATTAGGGGAAGGGAGTTTTGCATTCTTTGACCTTTAATGTCTATTGTCACCTAGGCAGCTATATGATTTACTCTCAAAATGAAAGAGGGATGGGGCCCATGCCCTGTTCCCTACATTGAAAACCACAATTTGACTTGAGTTCAATATCCAGGAATTTGTTTGGGGCACATTTGATTTCAGTTCTAATGTCAGAACCCCCTCTTGATTTTATTCCATTCCTCCATCCCACTCTCTGATTTTATTACTTTATTTTTATTTAATTTATTTATTTATAAAATATTTTATTATTTTATTTTTATTTCAGAACATTCTCTTCTGCCCATAGACTTGTTTCTGGTTCTGTCCAGATGTCTGTCTGGTCATTCTTCTCCCTAGGGCATTCTGTTATTGTCAGAACACAATCCAAGTGTCTGAGGTGAAAAGCTCAGGGCACTGAAGTACATGATACATAAACAATATTTAATCTGACCACACTATAATGGACTCTTCTTTCTATAAATCTCCTCTCCTCCACTTAATAAAACTTTTGCTTCTCATATATGCTCATGCAATTGATCTTCTACCTGTAACTTTATCTGTCCATGGTTTGATCTGAGAAAGGAAATCTGTCTTAGCAATGGTCATTTTGGAGATTTTTTTATATGAGCACAATTGTGTACCAGAGGCAACTTATAAAAGAAAGGATCTAGGACCTCCCAGAAAAAAATGGGGAACATTCTCTGGTATGCAGAGGCTGCTAGAGGACAATCTGCCTCCAAAATAGCCTCACATACAGATTCAGTAGAAACAGAAAAGAACAAAAACAGAACTAAAGAAAATGAAACCAAATCAAATCTATACCTCCAGAGGTTCCATTTACACAGCTGTTCCTTTAAGTACACCAGAATCTATTTCTCCTTCCAGTCCTTTTATTCCCCTATCTTTTCTTCCTGATCCCCAAATGGGAAGTAATTTAGTCTAGGGCCCTTTAAAAATTAAACTTTGTATGGAAACTGACATGACTGCTAATGTAGAACTTAAAGCCTGGATTCCAGCAGATCTTAGAGTGATCCTAAAAGATTACCCTAACCCCAGTAAAAATCAGAATCAATGTATAGAAGAATTTAGAATTCAATTGGGAACCTATATTCCTCACTTACCAGTTTTATACCAATTGTTTCATTTGTTTGTTGGTCTAGAAAGTGTTAAACATTGGATGGATAATGCTGGTTGGAAAGGTCCAGTACATGACAAGATCCATCTCCTCATGATACACCAGATAGCACAAAAAAGGTTAGGAAAATATCCCAGTCCTTATTATGAGACATCCCTGAAACATCCCACCCTAAAATTGTTAGGCTCCCCTTCTCAAAATTTGTAAACGGCAAAAGAATGTATCTACCTCAGACTACAAGGACAGGTTAGAAATCACTTTCTTGCAACAATATGGAATAAAGTAATGCACTTATATAATATCCATTCTATCCTCACACTTTCTAAATGAAATAATCTAGAGATTAGGAATTTAATAAGGAAGTAAAAGATGGAGTGGCAAAGAACTCCTCTTTCTGAATTTTAACACATGGCAGAACATTCTGAAAGATGCTAGAACAAATGCAAGGTTTCATTTGTAAAAGAAAATAACATGAAAGAGTTAGTATGGTCAAGAGATTTAAAATGGAGTTAGGAGGTCATTC
>PVIY010034446.1:0-27111 GCA_004026745.1 Myrmecophaga tridactyla
GATGTATGTCCCCTAGAAAAGCCATGTTTTAATCTAAATCCCATTTCATAAAGGCAGAATAATCCCTATTCAATACTGTATGTTTGAAACTGTAATCAGATCATCTTCCTGGAGGTGTGATTTAATCAAGAGTGGTTAAATTGGATTAGGTGATGACATGTCTCCACCCATTTGGGTGGATCTTGATTAGTTTCTGGAGCCCTATGAAAGAGGAAACATTTTGGAGAATGAAAGAGATTCAGAGAGAGCAGAGAATGCTACAGCACCACGAAGCAGAGAGTCCACTAGCCGGTGACCTTTGGAGATGAAGAAGGAAAACGCCTCCCGGGGAGCTTCATGAAACTGGAAGCCAGGACAGAAAGCTAGCAGATGATGCCTTCCTTGCCATGTGCCCTTCCAGCTGAGAGAGAAGCCCTGACTGTATTTGCCATGTGCCTTCTCACTGGAGAGAGAAACCCTGAACTTCGTTGGCCTTCCTGAACCAAGGTATCATTCCCTGGATGGATGCCTTTGATTGGACATTTCTATAGACTTGCTTTAACTGGGACATTTTCTCAGCCTTAGAACTGTAAACGAGCAACTTATTAAATTCCCCTTTTAAAAATCATTCCATTTCTGGTATATTGCATTCCAGCAGCTAGCAAACTAGAACAGTAACCATAATTCCTGGAATTTTATTTTTTTAGGAATGAGATTTTTCCTGGGTGTAGATGTTGAATTATAGGTGTATGGGAAGGGGATGTGGAAAAAAAGCTGGTATGTTTACCTAGTGGATAGACTTTTAATTAATCCATTGCTTTGCTCCCCCTTCCTTATGAATCTCTAATATACAAATTTAAGCATTTCTATCATATTTGCTTCTTCTTTCACTGTAGCTTGTACTTGGCTATTTTATTCTCTCCTTTCCCATTAGGTATTGCCATGTTATCCATATCCCAGAATTTATTCAAATTGCCTATGTACCAATGATTCTTTTACTCTTCTTGTTATAATTTATGTTTTTGATATTTATTTTTATAATTGTTTTTGATATTTATCTATAGTCACGTTACCTGATGAGAGAGAAGGGAGGGATGAATAGGTTTAGTCTATCTTTTATTCATAGTTTTTTTATTATTAGTCATTAATTTAATAAAATATTCAAATGTGCTAATATTTAACCAACACTAGTTGTAGCATCTTATGATAAAGTGTAATATAGGAAACCACCTGGATATTTTTATAAATGGGCTTGCTTAACAAAATGTTACATTTCTACAAAAGAAGTATAAAATATAGAAATATATTTATTGATGCAAATATTTTCACACATTTTTTATGAAATAAAATAGGCTGAAAATATTAGCGTACCCCAAATACATCTCAGTGTCTCATGAAGTTCAAGCTCTGAGTGGACTTGCATTTGAAGAAGTAATGTCAAACTAATTAAACACACACACTTATATAATTTACAGTCATCAAAAATGTTAGAAGCTTATCAAATTCGTCATCCATAGCAATACCATAACAATCCCTTTTTTCCTGTTTTCAAATCCTACAACTTCTTTGGAGCCTGTCACTGGCCAACCTACACCTGCTTTTTCTCCACAGGGAAAACAAAACACCTGTGAAATCTAAAACAAAATGTTAGTGGTACTCCTTTATCTCCATAAAAGTGCTCTTAGAATAAGTTATAACTTGTTATTTGGTCATTGTGGATCAGGCCATACCTAATGTTTAGATGTTTTTCTTTCATAAATATTTGGAAGACAAAAAAAGTAACTTGCTTCCTTCTTTTTTTTTTTAATAACTATAATTATTTCTTTAATACAATAATTTTAAGGGCTTTATTTTCTGAATATAAGCTTATATCTTTGCATAAATTATAACTATTCATCTCTTTAATTTTTTCTGCCTGACTCATTCTTTGAAACTACAGCCAGATTTCAAATATTCTTCAGTAGTTAGTTTTTTCACTAATAATCTGATTTTGTGCCATGTATAAATTCTGAGAATTATTTTCAATCGTGGTAGCATTGCATATTTTCCTGCAAATAAGTATGTACTGTTTGAAAATTTGAAGCAGAAATATTTTAAGCCTTAACTGTTTGCCACTGGTAGCATTGTCTTCAGCAGCTGTCTAGTTCTGGCTGATTGATTATTCATAATAATATTAACCATCATTGTCTCACTTTCAGCATTGAAATGTTTTTCCTTGGTTCAAATTAACTTAGTGGTAATCAATGGAAGGAAGTTTTTATATAAGGAACTAAAAACTGTAGCTAGGCTACCATGGGTATTGTTATTATCTGCTTGCATTTTTCTCTTAAAATTACCCTTAAGTGAAGCACAAAAATTAATAGAGATTTAATTTCACATTGATTTTAGAGACCTTTAGAACAACTTTAAATGGAGACCGGTGACTTTTTTCCTTTTCACAAAAAGAATATTGGTTTTAGAATCTATGGCCTCATTGTTTTTAAGCCAAATACGTTCATATTTCTGCGTCCTTTGAAGTCTGCAAAAAGAATTACATGTGGCTTACTCTGTTTACAAATCTTTTCTGTTTGTTTGCATCCTCACTATTCCTTCAGTCTCCCAGACCTGCTACCTCCCTCCATTTCCCTCAACAGCCAATGTCTCCCTAACTCCAGGATCACTGTTACCCCCCATGTCAGGAAGGATTGTTAAGACTTCCATCCCTTCCTCCAGCTGATTGTCTGCTGCCTCTCTCTCTGGGGCAAGCCGAGAACCTGCTACCAAAGCCCCTGAGGGTAGGACCTGCCCCAGCCTTTCCTGCTATGTCCCTTCCTCCCCTGAACCTTCCTCCCCTGACCTGCCTCTTCCTCCCCTGTCTCACTGGCCTTTCACAGGACCTAGATGTCAACTGCCCAGCAACACCTGGTGGTTAGATACTTCAGCCCATCACCTGCCAAGCAACTTTCTGGCTGTTCTCCTTTATTCCACCCCCAACTTCCCTCCTGGAGGAAAGTTCTTTAAGGACCCAGAGGACATAGACTCCATCCCTAGCCTTTTGTGCCATGCCAGGAGACCAGGCAATGGGGTCACTGGGTTTGTCAGACCATAGCCATCCCTGTCCAGAGAGAGAAGCTATGGGCTGTAAACCTAACCTTCCTCCTCTTCCCTGCTAAAATACCTTCTGAATTCATGGGCAAGGGCTTTTATTTTCCTAGGGAAAATGGTCTCTTACTTTTTTTAAAATGCAATATTATTGAGATATATTCACACATCTTAAAATCCATTCAGGATATACAATCAACGGCTCACAGTATTGTCAAATAGTTGTACGTTCATCAAGAACATTTTCATTACTCAAAAAAAGAGAACCCAAAAAAGAGATGCCCCTTGTCCCCCTCTTTCATTTACCACTAGCATTGGTATGATATATTTGCTACTGTTGCTGAAAGAATATTAAAATATTACTGTAAACTATTGTCTTTAGTTTGCAATAGGTGTGTTCCCCATATACCATTCTATTAACTTCTTGTAATAGTTTTATATATTTTTTCTAGATCATAGAAGAAATCTTTTCTATTTCTACTATTGATCACAGTCATCACTCACCACAAGTGATTTACTATGTTTCACGGTCTCATGCTTTAATCTCTGGCTTTCTTTTCAGAGACATGACTCTAAACTTCACACACCATTTGGCACTGTTAGTTATACTCATAAAAATGTGCTACTATCATCTCTATCCATTTCCACACAAAAATTCTGTATGTCTTAAGCAGCTCCCCATTTTCTATCCTTATTCTATTTTCTGGTAACCTATAGTCTATATTCTCTGTCTATGAATTTTCATAGTATAATTAGTTCATATTGGTGCAATCATATAATACTTGTCCTTTTGTGTCTTACTTAGTTCATTAAACATAATGTCCCTAAGGTTCATCCATGTTATCACATGCTTCAAGACTTCATTCCTTCTAATTGCTGAATAATATTCCATCATTATATATATATATATAACATTTTGTTTACCCATTCATTGGTTGATGAACACTTGGTTTTTTCCCTATCTTTTGACTATTGTGAATAATGTCACTATGAACACTTATGAGTAAATGTATGTTTGTGTCCTTGCTTTCAGTTCTTCTGGGTATATACCAAGTAGTAGGATTGCCAGATCATAGGGCAATTCTGTGTTTAGTTTTCTGAGGAGCCACCAAACCACCTTCCACAGCAGCTGCACCTTTCTGCATTCCCACCAGCAGTGATTGTGTTCCTGTATCTCCACATCCTCTCCAATACTGTAGTTTTTGATTTGTTTAATAGTGGCCATTTTAGTAGATGTGAAATGATATCTCACTGTGGTTTTGATTTGCATTTCCCTATTAGCTAGTGATGTTGAGCATCTTTTCATGTGCTTTCTTTAGCCACTTGTATTTCCTCTTTGGAACAATATCTATTCATTTCTTTCACCAATTTCTTAGTTGGCTTGTCTGTCTTCTTGTTGAGCTGTAGGATTTCTTTGTATATTCTTGATATTAAACCCTTATCAGGTATGTGGTTTCCAAATATTTTTTCCCATTGAGTTGGTTGTCTTCTCATCCCTTTGATAAAGTCCTTCGAAGCAAGAATATTCAATTTTGAGGAAGTCCCACTTACCTATTTTTTCTTTTGTCACTCATACTTTGAATGTAAGGTCTGGGAAACTACTGCCTATCACTAGAATGTGAAGATGTTTCCCTACATTTTTTTCTAGTAGTTTTATGGTACTGACTCTTATATTTAGGTCTTTGATCCATTTTGAGATAAGTTTTGTATAGGAAGTGAGATAGGGCTCCTCTTTCATTCTTTTGGATATGGATATCCAGTTCTCCCAGCACCATTTGTCAATGAGGCTGTTCTGTCCCAGTTAAGTGAACCTGGGAAACTTGTAAAAAATCTGAGGTTCTATTTCTGAATACCCAGTATGATTCTGTGGATCAATACATCTATATTTATGCCAGTACCATGTTGTTTTGACCACTGTGGCTTTGTAATAAGCTTTAATGTCAGGAAAAGTAAGTCATCGACTTCATTCTTCTTTTTCAAAAAATTTCCAGCTATTCAAGGTCCCTTTCCCTTCCAAATAAATCTGGCAATTAATTTTCCCATTTCATTAGAGTAGGTTGTTGGAATTTTCATTGGTATTGTGTTGAATTTATTGGTTAATTTGGGTACAATTTACATCTTAATGACTTCCAATCCATGAACATAGGTGGCTTTCCAATTATTTAGGTCTTCTTTGATTTCTTTTAGCAATATTTTGTAGTTTTCTATGTACAGGTCCTTTACATCATTGGTTAAGTTTATTCCTAGGTATGATTTTCTTAACTGCTGTTGTGAATGAAATTTTCAATATACGTTTATCATATTGAGGAAATTTCCTTCTATTCCTGTTTTTTGAAGTGTTTTTGTCAAGGATGCTGAATTTGTCCAGTGTCTTTTATGTGTCAATCAAAATGATCTGTTTTCTTTTCCTTTCAGTTTGTTAACGTGGCTTAGTCATATCTTCTTGTTTCTTTACATGTCTTGTAATTTTTTGCTGATTTCTGTGCATCTGATTATCTTGATAAGATTATTTTGAAGTTGGTTTCCCTCTTTTGCCTAAGATTTTGTGGTTGTTGCTTGGATCTGTGTTGAAGGTCTTCCCTGGCACTTGTTTTGTCAATATTTCTCAGCCAAACGAGGGCCAGGGTCCCACACGGAGTACAGATTAGTTCCAAAGAGCCCTGCGGAGAGGGTCAGGAAATCAGCTTTCTGAGACTGTACTTCCCCAACCTTCCCAGCATATGGCACTATTTGGCAACTAATTCTCCACAGCCCTACAAAGGTAAGTTATTTTTATAGCTCTTTGCCTATTCTGCTTCTCAGGCAGGTTAAAACAATGGCACCCCAGGGCTGCGGGTGTCTGTCCAGAAAGGATCAAGACAGTGGGAGCCCACTGTCTGATTTCTCTGACTAACAGTTGGATAAGAACTGTGCCTTATCCTCCTCTAATCCCAGATGGGAGTGCTTCCCTGACTCACCCAGTCCACAGCCTAACTGAGTAGGATCTGGGCCAACAATAAGCTGTTGGCTGCAAGCATGGGAAAATGGGTGTTGGGAGTTGTGTTGAGTCACTCACCACTCTTTCTTTGTGTGTGGAAACAATCGTGCTGTGCATACCCCAGGCTCCTGCCTACAAGGGCCCAATGCTGTGGGACCCTCACATCCAATTTCACTAACAGTTAACTCACATACCCCTGTATTCCTGGGGGTAGTGCCTCCCTGTCTCTGCTATTCTGCAGCAGCCAGCTGGGCAAGAACCAGGCTGAGCTAAAGCTGCTGGCCTTGGGGGTGGAGGATGGGTACTGGGTACCACAGCTGAGTTTGGTTTCTTCCCTCCTGTCATTCCCCAGTTTCATCCAGTTCTTCCTTGCATATTGCAATGGTCTTTCCCTGATCTCCCAGGCCCCAGAACCACCGATCTCGTCAGTTTCTGCTTGTTTTCTAGGTGTTTGGGTGGAGGAGTGAGCTCTGTCTCTCCTTATTTTACCATCTTCCTGGAAGTCTCCTGTTGGTGACTTTTTGATGTATTACATACATATGTATGTGGAATACATATCAACAAACATATGTAAAAATATTTTTATTTCTTGAAAAATAAAAATAGTTATAGATCCCTATTGTTCCACAATTACTTCCAGGGAAGATAATAAGAGATGTTAGAACACCAGTCTCACATTTTTATAGTAACAATTTCTTGGTTATAGCCAATGGATTATCTATGGCAAGTGAGCAGAGCAATATTTTCCATTGTTATCCATTAGGGAATAAATAATTTGCTTTTTTGACACAGAAGTTAACTCAAATTCAAGGCATCTGACTTGTCATACATAAAAATTTTTATATATTTTGTGGTTTACAGCAGTTGAATAAATATATATACATATATTCAAACTCAGCTCTTGAAGACCTCAGATCAATGCAACCTTAAGGCCAAAAGCATGCTAGGCAGAGAGTTAGGCATGAATTTTATTTGGAATTAAACAAAAAAAAGTTCTTCCTGATGGCAGCTGGTCAGGAAATGGGGGTTAATATTCTGCAAAGGGGTGGGGAGTACAAGCACTTATTAGGGTTTAGGACAAGGGTATAAGAACAGAGTTTTTGTAGGGTCTTATGACACAGAGGTTTGGTGGTTTGTTATTAACAGTGATCAAGGGAGGGAGGGGAATTGTAATGCTTTGTTTACAATACCATCAGTACATTCTACCTACCCCCACTTCCAGGGAGGTTTGATCACTTTTAACTGTGTCCTAGTCAATGTAGTTGATTATGTGCAGTAACTTATTAACATTATGGAGGGGGACCTATCCCTAGTTTCTCCGTAGTCCAGCCCCAGGTAGCAATCTATGTTGACCACAGGACAGACATTGCATCCATATTCCACAACAACAGTATAAAAGACAACAGAAAGCTAGGAGTTCACCACACAGAGATAACAGCACAGCTGAGATATGCCACCATGGCCAGGAAAGGGAATTAGAAGATGCTTTTCCAGATTTTTTGGTGTGTTGAATTCTTCCAGGCCAGCAGTATATTCCATGCAGTCCAACTTGCAGATGTCACAGCACAAGGAAGGCCAGTAGTGCCTGAAGACAGCAAGTCCGTGTAAATCCAGCATTCAGTTCAATTGTGGGCATGAGTTAGCATTAAAGCCCACCATAGGAAGGTATTTACTAGGGCACTATGGGCAAAAAGAAAGATGTTTTTGAGTGGTCCCCAACATTATCTATCAGTGTAGGTACTCCATACAGACCACTTGCTTTCTCCAAACATCAGATGTTGGCCCACTGGTTTGTCTTCCCCACTGGGAAAGCTAACAGCAGTCCTATAGTTATGTCCACAGCAGTAAAAGTAAACCTCACAATCTCTGACAGTGAAAGGGGACCAATGTAATCCACTTGCCATCAGGTCACTGGGATTTATGACCAGCCGATGTGCCCAATCTGGTATGGTAGCCCAAGTGGTTACTACAGGGAGCACAAAGGATACTCTCTAGTGATGTCCACTATCTGGTGCATGATTGGTAGTTGGAACTGCTTGGCCAGAGGCCACAGGTTTTGATACCCTCGGTGTCCACTTTTCTAGTGAAGCCATTCTATTGCTTCCTTGGTTTCAGCTGTGCTCAGGCACTGCCAGAGCATGGCTTAGAAGCTATGTTGGTTATCCAACTCTGAATAGGGATGGTTTTGTGCAAGGTGGCTGGGCAGGGGGACTAAAGCAGTCCCTCCACTTGCAATAAGGCATTATATGCAGCAAACAACTGGTGTTCCAGGGGGCTGTATCTCATTCTGCTGTTTTCCATAATCGTGACCAAAAGCCAAGGGGCATTCATTTAGAATGTTGCCTGTGAAACAGACCCCACCCAAAGCCAATATCAGTGCTGACTACATCCAAACCTCAGGTTGGGTCTGTATCTGTGCCCCACCCCTCTTCTAGTGCTATTGCCCTTTTTGCTTTTTCGAAAGCAGCCTGCTAAAGGTCCTCCCATTTCCAAGTATGACCTTTTCTAATGGGCATATACAAAGGTTTTAACATTTGGGCCAAGTGTGGAACAAAGGCTTCCAATAACCCCAAGAAAACCATTAGTTGTTTTGGTGTATGCAGCAGAGGAAAATATTGTACCTTATCAA
Organism: Myrmecophaga tridactyla; assembly: GCA_004026745.1. Classification (NCBI taxonomy): domain Eukaryota; kingdom Metazoa; phylum Chordata; class Mammalia; order Pilosa; family Myrmecophagidae; genus Myrmecophaga; species Myrmecophaga tridactyla. The sequence continues at coordinate 8,667 of PVIY010034446.1, forward strand.
TTAATACAGAAGGAGTAATTTTTGTCTACACCTAATAATTTGACAGTGTAGCCAAGGCATTGCAGTTTGTCACAATTAATTGCCCAACTCCTGATTTTCAAGGTGAGATAACAATGAGCCTGAAGCTTCTTTTACTTCTGAAAAAGTTACTGGTTAACATGACATCATCAGTATACTGAAATAGACTTTTCTGCTTAGCCAAATCTTTTTCCAGGAGACTGTCGCCGTCAGTCAGTCTATGTAAATAGCCTGTGAGAGCACAGTGAAAGTCCTTTGTTCTCCCCCCCAGGTGAAGGTGACAGGTTGACTGGCCATATTTAAGGGAATACTAAAGAAAGCATTGGTTAGATCAAAAGTGATAACAACATAACTGAGTGCTAATTCCTTGTAGCAAAGAGGCAAACTTTGGAACCGTTGCATACAAAGGTGGTGTTATTTTATCTTCTGAATGTGTGCAGTGGCTTTTGCCACTTATTCTGCCTTGATAGTCATCTGCAAGGCTCCTAACAGGGGCCATGCTCTGGCTGCCGCTATTTAGTGATCTCCTTTCTTCTTACTCAAATTTAGTTGTCCTGCTATCTATTGCGAAACAGCAACCTCACTTGAATTTTCAGGGCATCCCCATACTCTCATGGCGGTCCCCATTTGTCAAGGAGAGCAACCACACCTTCCCACATGGATGATAGAGGCCAATTTGGGATTCCCCCCATACGCAGTTGTCCTGGTCTCTGCTGCAAAACAGCAGAAAATCATCAAAACTTTAAACATTAAGAAGTTTTTAAATTTTTTTAAAAAGTTTACGGAACAGTGGGTTTGGGAATAGAGCTTAAAAACTATCTCCAGCTGAAGGACATGTGCTTCAGCTTTCCTATTAATGTAGCGACTATAAGAAAGAGATTATTGCATGTGAGATCTTGGTAAAGTCATCCTGGTAGAACATATTTCCCTATCTCAAGTCTCAAACTGATAAGTACTATAACCAGACCCCAGATTTGTATATCAGTCACATCAGCCTCCTGAGATGTTATTGAAAAGAACTAAATTAGATTACTTCATTTACAAATCTCTGAAACACAGAGCAAACAGAAATGTATAGAAGTGATGATATAACCCAGAGTATTAAGGTTTTATGTTAAATTTTGGGTAATCTGTGTATAAATTTATGTGTTCATATTGTTAGAGAATTCTATAAGCTCTGTGCTCTTCATCTATGAGAAAATGATTAAATTTTTAAACTGAAATAGAATATTAGAACTCAATTCCCTGAATTTAATTGACTTATTAGATTTGTAAAAGTTTGTCAAGTTTAAGAAATAAAATATAATATAAACTTAGTTTAATATGTTTTAAAGTATGTACTTCACAAAATCTGTAAGTGGGAATCTCTATTTAGGGTACATTAATCGATTTAGGTTAATCAACTGGTGGCTTAAAATAGGGTAAAGAGTGATTAATCAATCATTGGCTTAAAATAGGGTAAAGAGAGTGCTTATTTTCATTTAAACATTACTTATACATTGAGAAACTGTTACATGGGTCTTGCCCTGATCTATATGGCAGACTAAGAAGCTTCAGATCTCTGTTCTGCCACAGAAGCTTTGAACAACCAGCAAGAAGTGTGGAAGTCTTTCTCAGAGCTTCAGAATAAGCTAAAGGAGTGCAATAACTAGGCAAATGCCCAGTTAAGAAAAGGCAACTTAAAAGGCACTTTTACCATGACTGGCCCCTCCCTTCCCCCTCACTGGAGCTAGCCCCACTGCCAGTGTGGGTCCCTGGTCCTGGTTTGGAGGTAACAGAATAACCCTTATATACATACTGGGAGAATGTATGCCTAGCCCAACCTGTGGAGCAGTGGTCTGAATAATTGAGCCAGTACACTTGTTGCTGGCTCACCATCTCAGATCTTTCTTTGCATATAGAAGGCAGCTTACAATAGGCTATGGAGAGCCTACAAGTTGTGGCTGCCTGGGGAAAGGGAATTCTCGATATAAATGACACATAGTGCTGTGCTTGAGACCATAAGGAAGGTATTTCCTCCGGAGGAGGTGACGTTTGTATTTATGTAAACGGGAATTCTCAAGGCCACAGAAAAATGACTAAGACAAGAGCATGCACAAGAAGGGTGACGTGGCCCCTATGCTTTGTCCTTGAGTTATTCTTTAAACTCATTGTATGGATAAACCCTGAAGGAGAGCATTGTCACAGGTAAATCTGCAAAGGCAAGAAAGAGTGTTTGCTTTTTTTTTTGAGTTCTGTCACTCCAGAAGCTCTGTCATAACACTAGGAGAATGGATGCCTCAGAGTCTAAATTCCAATGATAAAACATGTTAAAATATCACAACTTTCAGTCCTCAACAAAAGATTACAAACATATGAAAAATCAGGAAGTGATGGTCCAAGCAAAGAAGAAAATAAAAGCATTAGAAACCATCAATGAGTAGGATCAGACTTGAAGCACTGCAGACAAAAGACTTAAATAAAAGTTCTAAATGGGACCAGAGCTAAAAGATTATGTGGACTAAGAACTAAGGTAAATCAGGAAAGCAAATAGATGAACGCAAAATATCTGTAGAGAGATGGGAATTATAAAAAGAAACAAAGCAAAGCTGAAGACCATGGAAAAATCCACAGATGGCTTCTACAGAAGATTTGTGCTGGCAGAAGAAAGAATCAGCAAACTTGAAGATAAGACAATTTAAATCACCTAGCTTGAGAAGCAGAAAGAATAAAGAATGAACAAATGGGAACAGAGCTTGAGGAACCTGTGGGACACCATCAAGCTTATCAATATGTGTATTATAGGAGTCTCAGAAAAAATAAAGGGGCAGAGGGAGTATTCAAAGAAATAATGGTGATAACTTCCCAAATTTAAAGTATATGAATATATGCACTCAGTGAATTCCAAATAGGAAAAAAAAAAAATGCAGGTAGACCTACACCATGACATGTTTTAATCAGAATGCCAGAGAGATGGAATTCTGGAAGCCACCAGAGAGAAGCAATGTGTCATGTACAAGGGAACCTCAATAAGATGAAGTTCCCATTACTCCTCAGAAACTCTGCAACCCAGAAGGCAGTCCTGAAAGCAAAAAAAAAAAAAAAAAAAATCACCCATGAATTCTATGACTGACAAAAATGCCTTTTGAAAATGATGAGATGCTAAAACTTTGTCAGGTAAATAAAAGATGAGGAAGTTCATTGCCACTAGGCTAATCTTAGAAGAGATGCTAAACGGAGTTCTATAGGTTGAGAGGAAAGGACATTAGATCAAAGCCGCATGAAGAAATAATACCCAGTAAGGGTACAGTTATAGGTACATCTAAATTATAGCACCACTGTATTTTCAGTTCATAACTACTTTTTACTTCCTATAAAATCTAAAAGACATGCATAAAATGTAATGACTCAATGTACTTATTAAATATAAATATGTAACTTATAACAAAACTACATAAAGGTAGGACAGAGGGTTATAGGAACATAGTTTGTGTATACCGTTGAAGTTAATTTGGTACCAAAGCAAACACGATTGTAATCATCTAGGATGTTAAATTTAAGCCTGATGTTAACTGCAAAGACAATTTTGGAGAATATGCAAGCTCAAAGAGACAGAAATTAGAGGACAACTGGCTGGAGGTGGGGGACAGGAGGAATGGGGATTAATGTATAATGACATAATGGGTGTAGGGTTTCTGTCTGGTGAGATGAGAAAGCTTTAGTAATAGAAGGTGGTGAGGGTGCCAGAGTATTGTGAATGTGATTAATTTCACTGAATGGTATGTTAGGAAATGGTTTAGATAGGGAAGTTTATGTTGTATAAATGTTTCCACAATTTTAAAAGCAGTAAAAAAGTGTTAGATAATCTGGGGTTTAAGGGGAACTAATTTAAGTAAAATAGCATATTAATTTTTAATGCCCAAATATCAAAATCTTATGTCAACACACTGTAACCCATAAGATAAATTTGGATATAACACAATTGTTAATTGCTTCCCACATTTTATATACTCTTAGAACAGTCAATAGTTGTAGAATTTTGAGGGGGTAGGAGAAAGTGGAAGAGAGGAACAAGGGAAGTGAGTTCAGGTAGGGAAATAGTAAGCTAAACTTGTCCTGTCTTGTGAAACAGTGAGACTCAGGGAAATCCTGGCATTTTCAGGATTCTCCAGAAGCAACTCCCAGGTGTCAACTTACTGAGAGCCTCCTGGAATTCCTGCTGAGGTCCTGGAAGTCCTACCCATTCTCAAGACCCAGAATCATTACTGTAAATATTTAAAACTAAATGAATGGCTGCCACCACTAAACTGTGGCCCACACCAGTATGGATTTAGATAACACAGCTAAGCCACTAGAACTCATTCTGGCTAATTACATGGGTTTTGCACCAACCTCATATTAGTTTTATAGGAGATGGGGATTGAACTTTCTTTTCTGAACAGGCTTTAAGTTTATGTTGTAAAGTTGATTATTTAATCCCCCATAAAGGAGGATCAGATATTTTGGAGGAGGAAGAGAAATTAGGATAGGATATGGAGAAGACAAAAAATGTCTTGTAATCATATCCTCATGGAAATAATATAAATTGTATTTGATAAAAGGAAAAAATTGCTAATAAAAGAAATACTCAGAGATCATAAAGAAGTCTTAATAATATAAAAGTGGTGTAACAGAAATTAAAATATCAGAAGGGGGAAATAGATCAGAAATAAAAAAGATAGAAAAATTAGAGAAAATCAGTCCAGGTGGTCTATTACCTAGTAACAGGAGTTCCAGGCAGAACAGTGAAATTGGAGGCAAGCGAATCAATGAACTAAAACCTGAAGAACATGAGATTTCAAATGGAAAAATTTGCTTTTTCTCAATTTGAATGAAAATAGATCCACAGAAAGGCATACCTTTTTGAAATTTCAGAGTACTAGGGCAAAAAAGATGCAACAAGCTTTTACATAGTGAGGTAAAAGCAGATTTTATTTTTTAAAAATTAAAAAGCAGCAAACTTCAAAATCCATTCTTGCAACCTAAAGGACAATAAAATAATGCTTTCAAAATTTTAAGTAGAAATTATTACCAACTTAGAAATTTTATTGGAGTCAAATTATCAATTAAGTTTGAAGAGAGAATCACGGAAGTATTTAGAAAGAAAAGTTTTCAGAAACAGAAGTCTCTCTATATTTGACTCCTGTTCATCCTTTCTCAGGAACTTACTGGAAGACATGTAAATAAAACAAGTGTCTCCAGGCAAGAGTAAATCATGGAATACATGAAATGGGAAACTAAGAAAACAGAGGCCAAGGCAGTTACCAGGATGATGGTGAAGGGAGGGTCAAACTCAATGTTTTAGAAACTCAGGTCAACCAGTCAAACGGCTGCAATGGAAATGTCTTAAAGAATATAAAAGTGATGATAACCTGATATTGTACTGCAATACTGTTACTTAATGGGGGCTCAATGCCCTATGTGCATAGAAGCTAGTATGTGACGCTGGGATCTTGAGGAAAGAGAGCTTTAATGCAAGGTCGACCAGGAGGCTAGTCTCAAATCTGTCTCCCCAAGTCTAAAGAGTTAAGATGTTTCTTTTTTTATGGGATTCAAACAAAGGGAGGTGGAGTTGTTATTGAAGAGTGTTACAAATCATTCAGTTAGCATAAGATAACAATTATAACTTATATAATGTGTAAAAGAATGGATATAAGCAGAATCAACGGCTACATCATGTAAAGGAATGGAAATAAAGTAGCAACTACAATTACAAATAAAACTGCAGTCAGTAGTTGTGATATGTAATACTATAAAACTGTTGCGAGGTGGCCTATATGTGGAGAAAATCTGGGCTTGAGTTAGTGATAAGTTCAAGAAAACTAAGTAAGCAAAACAAATCTATAAAACTCCAGGAAAAATAAAACTTGTAGGAAAATAATAACTTACAAAATAGTTCAGTGATGAATAGTTTTTACATGGCATATAATTGAACAATGAATACTTATTTGGTGATCCTCTAATGGGATTCCACAAAAAACTACAATCTCTCCTTCAAATTTGGCTTCAAACAAGGAAAGTAATTAAAGGAAAGAATAGGGCAGAGAGGTAGTCAACTTCTCACAGTATTACTAATGAAGGCTAAGCTGGAAGATATTTCAAAATGGGAGAGGGACAAGTCTTTACCCAATCAGCACATTGCCCAGTCATAGTGGACCAGATGAGGAGAGACCTCTGCCTCCCAGAGGGGCAGCACCATTCAAGGAGCATGAAAGCCCACCCTCCTGGCTGGCAGCCCTTCCCAAGAGGAATAAGAGGAATTGGTTATACATAGGAATTCTTCCTAAATTTACCAGTTACTAAGTATTACTAAATTTACCAGTCAGATAAATTGCTCCACCCACCTAAGAGATATATGATCTCTAATCTCACAGAAACACACACACACAGTTGAATGATAAGAGCACGGGGAGTAGGAGAGCATGGTAGAGGTGGGGAATGTGGATGAAAGAAAGCTAAGTTCTCATTCTCCATAGCGAGAGGTGGGTAGATAAGGTCTCAAACTGAAAAAGCAAAGACTAACAATATAGAGATGTTACATCTACCTACAGAAATGAAGACAAAATGATTGCATCTGTCCAATAGGAAAAGGCAAAGACCACGTAGAGAGGCCGCTGGGATTTGTGAGTTGTGTATGTGTGTTTTGTAACAAGGCTTGTAGTTTTACTGCATGTTTTAAAGTATTTATGTAGAACTTTGACAACAATAGAAACAAATATTTTAAAAATAAATTTACAATTTCTACCACTTGCTCAGTATTTTCGTAACATCAGATGAACTCAACAAAGACTGTTCGAACCCAGTGCATTTGAGATACACTCTCTTAGGTTCCGATGGCCACAAAACAAATAAAACACAATTCCTATCTTCCAGGCACATAAAGTCCGTTAGGCTGACTAGCCATAATTAGTGGTAAGACACAGGAATACAGGCTGCACTTAAGTGACAAAAATGAGATGTTAGGTTTTCAAGGCTTTTGAGAAGTTACATATATGTCATTAAACCTGCTAAATACAACAGGGAACTGTCTTAAATTGAAACAAAATAACCAAGCAAAAATTTCACCTTTCTTCAAACCATATCCTACATCTCTAAATTGTGCTTCTGTATGTTTTCAGTATATATGGGGTCTAAGTGCTTTATTCAACTGGTACTGGGTCTATGTAACTTTATTCAAATCATATGCTTTTTTACTAGCTTGGCTATCCTCACTGACAGAAAAGAAGAAAATAGTCATTGTGGAATTATAAAATTTTCAGTACCCTTAATAGGAAATGCAAATCTACCTGTATTCAGTATGGTTACTCCTACTGTCACGAGCACAGGTAGTTATTAAACGAAGAGTCTTGTTTGACTATTATGCTGCAATGACAATAAGTTAGTATCGTATTTCATCTTCAACAATTTAAGAAGAATCATAGTGCTAGCTTACATAGAATCTGTTGCTGAATGAGGACATTCTCTCTGAACTCAGTGGCGACGTTCATTATGAAATCTTTATTTGAGTACTTAGAATGATAGGTACAGTTCCATTTGAAGGATAGAAAACCATGATGCAAACCAATAAAATGTCTGCCTTTATCAAATTGATTTTCAATCAGAGACACAGTAAATGGGATAAATATAGAAAATATGTAATTGGTGATAAGTGCTATATAGGAAAAAAGAGCAATGATAAATTTTTTGGTTGAAAGATGTAAAATAGAATAATTATTTGATAGCATTACTAATGAAATGATAACATATTATTAAAAACAAAGTCTGCGATAACGAAAGGTCTACATGCTATAAGTTCAACTAGTGTTTGTACTGGAAATATTCTTCTATTCTGAAAAGGGAGATTAATTAAAACTACAGCTTTCTTGAATTGATAGTCTATAGACTCATTTTTCTTTTCATTAAATAAATTTTAGGTTTACAGAAAAATGTGTGAAATAGAGTTCCCATATACCACTCTATTAAAACCTTGTATTAGTGGGGTGTGTTTGTTGCAATCCATGAAAAAACATTTTTATATTTGTACTATTAACTATAGCCCATCATTTAAAATGGGGTTCACTGTTTGTGTTGTAAAGTCCTATGCTTTTAAATTCTTTTTGTTCTAGTAATATAAATATTGCCTAAAATTTTCCCTCTTAACCTCATTCATATATATAATTCAGTACTGTTAATTGCATTCATAACATTGTGCAAAAATTGCCACCAGGTGTTACCAAAACATTTCCGTCATTCCAAATAGGAACCCTGTATGTTTATGCCTTAACTTCACATTCCCTACCTCACCCCATCCTCTGGTAACCTATATTCTAGTTTCTGGCCCTGAGTTTGCTTATCTGAATGTTTTCAAAGAAGTGAGATCATACAATATTCGCTCTTTTGTGCCTGGCTTATTGCGCTCAACATGATGTCTTCAAGGTTTATCCATGTCATTGCATGCATCAGGGCTTCATTCCTTTTTACAGCTGAATGATTCTCTATCATATGTTTATACCTTATTTTGTCTATCCCCTCATCTGTTGGACACTTGGATTGTTTCCATCTCTTGGCGACTATGAATACTGCTGCTTTGAACTCTGGGATTCAAATATCTGTTTGAGTCCTGCTTTCATTTCTTTTTTCTATATATCTAGTACCGGGATCTTCAGGTCAGGTCATATGGTAGCTCTGTACTTAACTTTCTGAGGGCAGGCAGACTGTCTTCCACAGCAGTCATTCCATTTTATATTCCCGCCAATAATGAATGAGTGTTCCTTTTCTCCCTATCCTTTCCAATACTTGTAACTTTTGTTTTTAATAGAACCATTTCTAAAGGGTGTGAAATGGTATCTTCCTATGGTTTTGATTTGCATTTCCCTGATGACTAATGATGTAGAGCATCTATCATGTGCTTCCCGGACATTTGAATATCTTCTTTGGAGAGATGTATATTCAGAAATTTTACCCATTTTTAAAATGGCTTCTATGTCTTTTTTATTGTGCTTGTTGAGCTGTAGGATTTCTTTGTATATTCTGGATATTAAGCCCTTACAAGATTTGTGGCTTCCAAATATTTCGTTCATCAAAGTTTTGTGGCTTCCAAATATTTCGCTCATCAAAGTTTAATTTTGATGAGGCCCCATTTATCTAATTTGTTGTTGCTTTTGTTTTAGGCATAAAGACTAAATGATAATAATGGCCACTCCAGACTAAATGTGTCTGCTCTAAGAGCTTATGAACCTGTTTTCCTTATAAGCATTTTTAAAGGAGACTATACAAAACCTGTTCTATCATTTCTGGCTGCTTTTGCCCCATCAAATGTCCCACAGATTCATTCATGTCATTGCATGCCTCACGACTTTGTTCCTTTTTGTACCAGCACAGTATTCAATCATATGTACGTACCATCTTGAAAGTCAAGTTTTCATTTACATGTGGCTAAAACCTCATGCAACTTTTTGTAACATTTACAGGGTAGATGTTGCTAAACCCATGCTTCTAGGGAATTATATTTCATGGCCCATCATCAAATAGCAAAGGCCCACTCCTTTGCTTGAGACTGACCTGTTTGCTGTGGTCCTTGAATTCGTGGCATCTCATGAATGGTGAGCTGAGCGTGTCAGCCTCATTACCACTTACTTAAGTGTCTTTTGATAAGGAAACGTTCTAATTTGAGACAATTTTAATCTCACAAAAGGAGAAGGGAGTTAAGTACAAACTTAAGGACTATAATCAAATTCTGATTTTAAGAGCTAGAAGAAAAGCCTGAATTGATATAAACTATTCCTTCAGCCACAAAGGTAAGTGTTCTAGCTAAGTTTGGTTTGTAACAACCAGTATGGATAAGATAACTTGAGCACAGTGCCATAACGCTTCCTTCAACCTAGGCTCATTCTTTACTGGTAATAGAAAAAGTGGACTTCCTATCTGGCATCGTAATACTATAAATGAAATGTTTCCTTTGTCTTAATTCTAGGACTCAAATATTTAGAGTTCCACACCAATCTGATAAAAGAAAAATCATCACATAACCAGAAACTTGAAAAGATTATGACAAAGTAAGAAACATACTCTGTATAATGGTAATCTGTTTTGGAGTAATTGTAAAATAAAATTATAAAATGCATCAAATAAGTTTTTATTTGAAATAATATTTGAGATACTGCATGTATAAAGAGCAATCTGAAATGAGTATTACTTTGAAATAATTCAGTTACTTTCAAATGAAAGTTTCAAATGAAATTTGAAATCTCAAATGATAAATATAACAACAGTGACAAGCTTGGGGTAGGTCGTAACAAATATTTATTAATTTTTAAATTCTTGGGACAAACCAATCAGAATGGATACCAGCTGTAAACAACCAATGTTATATAATCTTACATATTAGCCGGATATCAGCCTGGGTTCAAATTTGGAAACATGCTATTACTTTCAATTAATTACTTGGGCTCCCACATGCCCTTATTAATAGGAAATCTAGAGTCTCTTTGTTTCCTTTTTTTTCCCCTTTATTAGAGAAGTTGTGGGTTTACAGAACAGCCATGCATAAAATACAGGATTCCTTTATATTACCGTTGACACCTTGTATTGGTATGGAACATGTTACGATTGATGATAGCACATTTTTATAATTGTACTATTAACTATAATCCCTGTTTTAACTTACAGTTTACTGTTTGTGTAGTTTAGTTCTATATATTTTTAAAATTTTTTATTGTTTTCATGTATACAATATAACACTTCCCCTTTTAATCATATTCACTCATTCATATATATATGAATATATATATTTTAATGCTGTTAATTGCATTCATAATGTTGTGCTACTATCACCATCCTCCATTACTAAAACATTTCCATCTTCCAAATAGGAACCTATACATTTTAGGCCTTAAGTTCTCATTCCCTATCCCTACTCCATCCCCTTGGTAATGTATATTTTAGATTCTGATTTTGCGTTTGCTTGTTCTAATTACTTCAAATCAGTGAAATCATACAGTATTTGTCCTTTTGTGTCTGGCTTATTTCACTTAACATAATGTCTTCAAGATTTGTCCATGTTGTCACATGCATCAGGACTTCATTCCTTTTTATGGCTGAATAATGTCCCATTGTGGTGTATACATACTATGTATATACCACATTTGTTTATCCATTCATTGATTGGGCACTTGGATTGTTTCCATCTTTTGGCAATTGTGATAATGATACTATGAACATCTGTATGCAAACATCTGTTTGAGTCTCTTCTTTCAGTTCTTTGGGGTATATATTGAGTAGTGGGATTGTCAGATCATATGATAATTCTATATTTAGCTTCCTGAGAAACTTCCAAACTGTCTTCCCCAGTGGCTATATCATTTTACATTCCCACCAGCAATGAATGAGTTTTCCTATTTCTCTACTTCCTCTCCAACACTTGAATTTTCTGATTTTAATAGAAGCCATTCTAGTGGGTGTGAAATGCTACCTCACTGTGGTTTTGATTTGCATTTCCCTGATAGCTAATGATGTTGAGAATCTTTTCACATGCTTTCTGGACATTTGTATATCTTCTTTGGAGAGATATTTATTCAAATCTTTGGCCCATGGGCTTTTTATCTTTTTATTGAGTCTCTGTCTTGAGTTCATTTGCACATATCATCTGTACTCATCCTGTGATGATGTTTCCAAAACCGCCCTTGAGGAACAATTGGAGTTTCCACTCTGTGATGCTCACTCTTGATGTTCCCAGTTTCAGGGTATGGTGTGGCTGATCATAGAGGTACAACCCTCTTAGCTGGTAAAATCTGGTATCTTTTCCTAAACTACATCATACCATATGACTGGGCCCTGAGGAGTGGTTCTTCCAGTTGCAGACACAGGTTGGACCATAACTAACATTCCTTACAAAACTCAGGCCTTTTTATTGAGGCCAGATGCCTCAGGCCTAGACTTTTCCTTCCCCTTGCTCCTTTGGAGCATTTATAATGAGAAACCTTTGTAAGATTGTTTGATCATATATTTTCAAATAGAAATATTTGTATAAAAGGTCAATGGCTATTTTACCTTAAACTGTTGAAAGTGTTTTTATGACAGATACTGATTTTTAGCTATTTATGTGTTACGTAACATCCAGCAGATGTCTGATAGCATACACATATCCAGGTTTTTGATCTGTGTGAGCTGTATATTAGGATATGTTTGGAAATGTCATGATGTGGGTTATAGTCTAAACTGTTCCATTTGTTGTGATATATGGAATTATTGAGTTTTATTCTTAGGTTTAGAATAAGTAATCATGTAGTCAACTCTGTAATCTAACTTGACTCCCTCCAGGTATGACTAAAAAGGCCCTCTCTGACCCATTATTAACAAAACAGAGAGAGCCTATAGAACACATTGTTTCTTGACCTTTGGCCAAATTTCTTAATGTTTTGTCAAAGGAATTTTAAGGAATGGGTGGAAAAAAACACACAAAGCACATTGGCTGTTGAGGAATTGCCTATGTGATCTACTTCCCAGAGAGGTGTGACTAAAAAATAATGAATTGTATTAGCATACGTATCAACAAGTTCAAAAATATGTTGAATAAAATAAGTGACAATATTTTTGCCACTTATGTAAATATGAAACACAAAACACTATTATTACCATTTACCTTTACTATGAAAATATGTAGAAAAAGATTTGGAAGTAAATTGACGAAATTCATAATCCAGGGACAAGTTGGTATCTAGATGGAGGCAGAAATCTAGAAAAAATTTTACAATGTTCTGTAATATTGTAAATTTAAAAGCACCATATATCATACATATATGTGTACGTTGAGATGCGTGATACACATATGTAGTAATTATTGTGTATCTGATTGTGGTAGATACATGGAAACATGGGCCGGTGATAGGGAGGGAGATATATACATGACAGAGAAAGAGAGAAGTGTGAGCTCTGCAGTAAGACTACCGGAGCTTAAATCCTTTTTCCCCTAGTGATAACTGGATAAATTTTTGAAAACACTGTATAATCCTTTAGCTGAAAAATGCTTGGTATAGTCTTGAGTAGCTAAAACAAACAAACAAAAAAACTATTTAGTATAATTACTTCACTCAAGCAGCTTTGAGTTATTTTAAGCATAAAAAGCCCAGGTGGAAATAGTTTGCTGTTGGTCTAATATCGACCATAAAGAAAACTTTCTCTCAGTTCCCAGAACCTGTCCCTTGCTCTGCTTTTAGGAATGAAACATCATATGAACAAATATCAGCAATTTCCGCCTTTTGAAGGAAAAAATCACAAGCCAAATAGTTAACAACAGGAATGGCCTACAAGATAACAGAACATGTTGACCAAACAGTTTTTCCTGTTCTATTTTTTTTCTTTTCTGCTTTCTTCTGGATCCTGGACATTTCTTTTTCTGTTTGGGGTTATAAAAGCCCAAACCACCCTTCCCCGCTGAACTGGTCTTGGAAAGTTTTTCCTTCAGTTCCTTGCATACACTTCTGTAATAAACTCACCTTCTCACCTAAATGAAGAGACTTGTTTCTCTGTTTGAGGTGGGGTCAGGTGGACCTGACTGTTTAGGGTCATAGTTTCTGACAGGAACGCTAGCGATGTGGTTTTGGAGAAGTTAACCTGTGCTCTGATTTTTCTCATAAAATTTTGATGAATTTAGTACCAGTCTCATGGGTTTGTGAAGGATTAAGTCAATTTCTATATTTAAATGTTTAGAATAGTGACTATTCTAAATACTCTAAATTCTAATATATTCTATACATATTGCTCTATAGAGCAATCCATAATTATTAAATAATGTCATTTTATAAACAGAAGAAAAAACATTAGAAGCATATATGGTAAAATTAATAGTGGTTAATTCTGGCTTGTGAAATATGAGTGTATCTAGCTTGAATTATTGTTTACAGATATTCATTCTCTCTCTCTAGGAGAGGATTAGATGTCCCCATCTCACTGACATCACCTTCACTTTATGACCTGCCTTGGACAATGAAAAGTGAAGTAAATTAACATGGGCATTTAGAGCAGAATCTTAAAAAACTTCCCCCTTTAATTCTGCCTCTGTAACAATGGAATTGTGTGGAAAAAACTTTCCCCTTTTCTTCTGCCTCTGTAATAATGAAATTGTGTGGAAATGGAGTTTCCATTGACCTGGGATCTTGAGTGTGTAAGTTGTGAGGAATGTGTGAGAATGGTCTGCTGCTCCTGAACAAATACAAATTTTCATGAGCAGATGTTCTTCTGGCAAAATTGGCTAAGTATCAGGCCATGTCGGATCTAGGCTAGGCCCTTTGGATAGAAAGAAATATATTCCAGTTTCTGTTATCAACAGTATGGCTGATGGTCTGAGGAAAGTCATACCCACTGTCAAAAGAAACAAAGTAACCAGCACAATCAAGGCTGCAGGTTTATCTTCCCTGGGAGATCACAAACCCCAAAAGTTTGAGGGAGGTTCTCAAGATGGGGAGAGGGTTTGGTGGTTTATACAGGCAATTAGAGGATTTCCAAGTGGGAAGTTATTCATATTGGTTACCATCTAAGTGCTTTTTACATACAAAGATACTACAAAGCAGGAGCAGATACACATTGGCTCCTACAGCATACTTGCTGTTTTAATACTCCCTACAGACTGAGTCCAGGGAATCACTAAATGTTTCAAAAATTGCAACTATGTTGGGATTGCTTTGCTCTTGTATAAAGTTCAGGCCTTGGTCAGTTTTTTTAATTTTTATTTTATTTTATTTCCCTCAGTCTTTATGTTTAGGGTAGTCCCTGTCATATCTTAGGGGCTGCTTCTGGCAAATCCCAATGCAGGTGGCATTTTGTTTTCATTTAAGAACACAAGTACATAATAACATATTTTGTAACTTTATGGAGGACATTAAGTGTATCTTTTCCTGGAATTCAATAGTAAGGACAATGGTGTTAGGTGCCCATATTCTAAAGCGAGAGGACAGAACATCTAGTGAGGCTTCCACCCTTATGGGGTGGTCCCTAAACTGGTGCTGGTGCATTATGAGCCTCATTATGCATCTACAAACCTGAGAATTTGTAAAGAGGAGGTCAGAAGATAGACTAGGGAGAGGAAATTGGTAAGGTGTTCTTTAAAGAGATTTGTTGGCAAATTGTACTTGTCCTATCCCCCCCACCCAGCCCCCACATCACCACTTTAAAACAAGTGAAAGCTGCATCCAAAGAACAGTTTAAAGAGCTTGACATGTATCTCTGGAGTTTGAAGATATAGGAACCAGTGCTTGACTCTTGGCTGAAAATCACTTGTGAAAGAAACTGGCTGAAGTGTTGTGGGGCTATAGAGTGAAAAAAGAAGAATGCAGTAAGAGCAGTCTGTGTTTCTCGAGTTTGGAAGAGCAAAGGGAGTAGGACTTTCCTGTAGGAAAAGTGCGCTTCAGGGGAAGTAGCATATACATGGTTGTTTAAAAGGTCTGTATTAGTTAGGGTTCTCTAGAGAAAGAAAATCAACAGGAAACACTCGCAAATATGAAATTTATGAAAGTGTCTCACATAACCGTGGGAATGCAGAGTCCAAAATCCACAGGGCAGGCTGTGAAGCTGATGATTCCAATGGAGGGTCTGGATGAACTCCACAGGAGAGGCTTGCCAGCTGAAGCAGGAAGAGAGCCTGTCTCTTCTGAATTTTCCTTGAAAGGCTTCCAGTGATTAGATTAAGCATCACTCATTGCAGAAGACACTCCCCTTGGCTAATTACAAATGGAATCAGCTGTGGATGCAGCTGACATGATCATGATCTAATTCTATGAAATGTCCTCATCACAACAGACAGGCCAGCACTTGCCCAACCAGACAAACAGGTACCACCACCTGGCCAAGTTGATACATGAACCTGACCATGACAAGGTCCTACCTCAGAGGCCTCTGCCTGCCAGGGTGCGGTGTCTGTGTACCCTGTGTGCAGGGGACAGTAGGAAGGGGTCCACCGGGGGGCACACTGCCCCTGCAAAGGGATGGCCCCAGGGGAGGTGCCCAGGTAAGGAGGCTGTCCCAAGCAACAAATAATAGCGCTCCAAGAGTTACAGAGGCAGAATTTAGGTATCTGTTACAGAAACCCCAGGCAAGAAAGACTGGCACTTTTCTTTCACATCTTCCCTCACTATCTTGATGGGGCCAGAAGCAGCAACTAGTGTGTGGGGAAGAATGGAGAAAAAATGAAGAGAGAAGAAACTGCATATGCCTCTTCCCTACCCCTTTGCAAGGCTGGAGACTCTCAATTAAAGCTTGGGCCAGGGAATGATAAGTTGGACTAGACTGGCTTTGTGTGTGCGTGCGCTCAAGACGTGACATATAAAACGAGTACTCTTAAGTGCCCAGCTGAGTTTGTTTTTTATTTCGACACCTGTATGACTACTAGCCAGATCTTCCCAGGAAATAGCCACTACTTTAGGGAGAATAACTCTTGAACTTCACATAAATGGAATTGTACATTCTTTTTGTGAGTGGCTTCTTTCCCTCATTATGTCTGTCAGTCATGCTGATTGTTGACTATCTGTAGTTCTTTTTTCCTTGCTGTATAAACTTCTACTCTGGGGATATATCACCATGTGTTTATCTGTTCCAGTTGGTGAATAAGTGCATTGTTTCCAGGTTTTGGCTATGAATAAAATGCTATGAAGGATATATACATTTCAGGTGCCTCGTTAGGAGTGGAATTGCTGGGTCACGGGAGACAATAGCATTTAGCTTTTGTAGGTCCTGCCAAACAGATTTTCCTGAGTGGATGTTAAAATGTGCACTCCAGTAAGTAGTGTGAGAATTACAATTGCCCTATTTCCCAACCGATTAAATTTTAGATTAGTGGTCTTAAATTTGAGTTGTATAATGGCATTGCATTGCCTTTCTTATTCCCGTTGGCTTTTCCTTGAGATTATAATATATATATATATGAAGTTACTAAGTGTCTATTTTAGTCTCTTGACAACTTCTTTATTGGATTGTTTGTTTTTTCTATTAATTGGTAATAATTTATACATTCAGATTATCAGTCCTTCATTACATACATGAATTTCCCCATTGCATGGCTTGGCTTTTCTCTTGTGTGTTTTGATGAACAGAAATTCTTAATTTTAAGGAAGTGTATCTTATCAATTATGGTAAGCCTTTTTTTTTGTATAGGGAAAACATCTAAAGGGAAAACATCTAAAGACCACAAAAATATATTTCTGTTCTTATTCTAGAAACTATATTTTATATTATTGTAGTCTCAGATCATTGTGACATCATGTTTGTATAGGAGTGTAAGGTCAAGGTAAACTTTTTCCTTGCAGATATCCAATCAATCTAATATTGAAAAGATCATTCTACCACACTGTCAAAGTGCTTTTGTCAAAAATCTAGTGACTAAATATTGGAATGTCTGTTTTCTATGTATTGTCCATAGATCTATTTATCCGTCCTTATTCTAATATTCTATTGTCTGATTTACCATAGGATTTAAGCATGACATTCTTATATTTGGTAGTATAAATCCTCAGAATTTGTTCTTCAAAATTATCTTAGCTATTTTAGATCTGTGGTATTTCCAAATTTTTAAAATAGCTTTAGTAAAAGCTGTTTTTCCCTTGTAATTTCCCGTTTTTACTATATATAAATTGAGGTATAAATAATATATATATATGTATAGTATATGTTATATATAATTATTTCATATGCAGTTGCCCAGGTTATTTACTAAAACTCAAGGAGAGAGCTCTAGAAATTGCCATCGACAAATATTTTGAAATAAATGATTATTTCATTTAAAATGTATCAATGATGTGATGTGAGGAAAAAAGGAAATCTTGAGTAACATATTATGTTACATGAAAAACCTATTTGTTATAGTTATAGAATGTTTTGCCTCAAATATTTTCAATATGACTTTAAATTGTATTTGTAATCTATTCATACATAGTCATTATCAATATCTATTTCAATTTCCATCCTAAAATGTTCATACAATCTCTTTATTTAAAGGTAAGTATTCACATAATTATATTTCTTCTTCAGTTCCAGAAACTATAAACAAAGATTTTATCATCATCAGTGCCACATTTTGTTGTAAGATACAGGGTTTTAAGCCACATTTTGTTGTAAGATACAGGGTTTTAAGCAAAAGTTTTGGAATTTATTCTCATTTTAAATTAAAACCAACTCTAAATAAAGATTTTATTACCTGAAAATAAGAGTCTCTGTACCTGAGTATGAATAGAAAAATTCTCTGACCATCTCAAACTAGCCTCCAGGTATGGGGAAATGAAGCCACAATAAAGAGAATCTGAAAGTCAGTGGAGAAAATGAGGAGCTGTTTTCCTGCCTGTACCCTGCCAAGTCCAGCTCATTCAATAACCAGGTTATAATAATATAATAAATCCCCTGTGAAAATTGTACATAATTAGCTGTATATTTGAAGAGGAAGACAATA
>PVIY010034447.1:0-15878 GCA_004026745.1 Myrmecophaga tridactyla
AGACACCTTTATAAATCTCATATTTGCAATCTCTCCTGTTCATTCTGTTTCTCTAGAGAACCCTAACTAACACATAGTATAATTTGGCAAATTGTATAATCCATCCACTTAGAAAGAGTTACTCTTATCTGTCAAAAATGAGGGGAAATGATAGAGTGCATTATATTCAAAAGGTACAAAGAAGATTCAGTGTACTTATAGAGTATTCAGGAATGACTAAATTAGAAAGATATTGTATGGTTGTCAGGTATATTTGAAAACCTCTAAAACTTAGAATCTGTGTTTAGTCCAGGGTCAGTATCTTATTCAATTACTGTTTCTGATGCATTATGGAAAATTGCATGTTTTTGGAGTCATTGAGTTTTCATTGGTATAGGAGGTAGATAGAGGGATATAATTTTGGTCTCAGTATCTGTTGAAATTACAAATTGTGGACTCAACAGTGCAGTATTGATGAGGAAAGATAGATGATGTTTATTGAGAGGAGTCAATGCATTGTATGAAAGAGAATCTGCATATGGATGATTTTTGTGGAAAAACTAGGACAGGAGGTTGTGACCACAGGGTGGGACCTTTGATTTTGGTTATGGGGGGATAGTCCAGGTAAGACATATGAGTGGGTGTAACACTCCAAAAATTTAAGCTTGGCAGACTGGCAGAGCAAAATTCAAATTCTACCTAATGTCATTTTTTAACCACATAACTTTGTCATAACCCTAAATTTTTCTGAACTTCTGATTGTGCCATTTGTTAAAATGGTAAACATCCAGATTATTGTGGGGATTAAATAAGCAAATACAGTTAATCACCAAGCAGAGTCACACATAACACACTTTTTCTTTTTTCTGGAATTCAGATAAAATTTGTGATTCAATCCTATTATTGCTTATGACAAATTATTATGATTTGTCCATGAAATACATTTAATTATTTATGTTGTTTTAGGAGATAACTTACTGGTAATAAATAATTAATGCTTTCACCCACATATACATTGACACACACATCATGAATACAGAGAAAGGAAATGCAGGGATTATCTCAGAAATGACAACTAATAGGAACAGGACTTCAGTAATCACCTTACTAAATTTGTCAGATGGAGCAACTAGATGTCCTCACAAACCCTTTCATGATATATTTTATGAGCCTCCTTACCTTCTGAAGATTGTGGGATGTGACAGAAACTGTATGACTAAGGCATTCCTGTTACTTCCCTATACAAGGGATTTGGGGGTCTTGATTTGGAGGATAGATATCATTGATTGGTTTAAATGAGGTTAGTCTTTGAGTTGATTAAACCAGTCATAAAATAACTTTGAAGTTGCATGATTGATGCCCAAATTCGCTTTGGAAAGCTCTAAAATTCAGGGCTGAATGGGCTAAGGCAGTAATCTTTCCAGAAACCTCAAGTAGTTGAACCAAGATTATTTAAGGCAATTGTATGCAGAAGGGAAAGAAGAGGGCAGAGTAGAAGGGGATGGGCAGATCGAAGACCAGGGTGATTGTTGGAGAAACAATGCCAGAGCATAAGCCAAGAATACTTAAACTAGGATGTTGAAACATTTAATGGCAGGTCAAGACTGAAATCCACATATAGTATGAGTTAGGGATACTTATTTTAGAATCATGAAGGGGATTGAAAAACTCTGAGCATCATGGGTAATACACAAGACGCTCATGATTTTCATGTTCTTATCTGTAAGATACCTGCAGTCACATTTTTATTATTAGAAACAATACCCATAGCCTTCTATTTGAGTTTAGGAGATGAGAATCTTCCTCTGCTTCTCTTAGAGCACACCACATTTTCTGTTGGTTAGGCTTGTAGGATTACTTCCAGGTGAGTGTTTGGATATACATGACATGTGGGTCTGAATACTGTAAACATGTCTTGAATTTTTTTACTTCTTTCTCAATTGTAAGAACTGATTGCCTTATGCTTGGACTGTGGGAGAGTGAAAACCCAGAGGAAGAAAGTTGGTGGTGGAACTATTGACAATGCAACCACTGGTGAGTACAGAATTGCTGTTTCTACCGAAATTAAATACATATGTAGAAATATGCAGATTTCTTCCACTGGCCTGTCCTATTTTAAGCATACTCATGAGATACCCATATATTTGAGATTCATTTAGTTATACCCATGACTCTGGTACAATTGTGGCAGGCCAGGGACTGAGTATGAAGTAATCTCTCTTCCAACATTTACACCAATTCATTCTAGCCTTTATTAAGGCTGTGCATTCAAAGTAGAGATGTGAGAGAATTTACGTTCTTCCTGCAGCTCATGATCTCATTGGGGAAGTAATTCACTAAGTTATTTGTAGTAATGTAGTGATTGTAAGTAAGAGATGAGTAACTGTACAAATTTGTCCAATAGGGAGGTAAATGGTTCATCAGATGAGTTCAATACATCCAGTGTTATGAGTTCAGTGGTGAAGGCTATGTGGTGTTCAAGAGAACATGAGAAAAAAAACAGAAAATGCAATGGAAACTAATGGATTTATTTTACCCAGTGGTAAACTTCCTACAGTTTTAATAGAATATATCTGCACATTTTCTTAAGAAGTTTGAAATACTCATTACCATCTTGTCCCCAGTTAATAATTTTCTCTTTTTTGAAAAGCACTTGTACAGATTTGGCAAGTGGAAGCAAAGCACGGGAATATGGTTTTCTTACTTTAATCTGTGCATACAAGAGGACTATTGTAAGTAGAGTAAAATTTTAGGACCTGCAAAATATTTGAAGAAAAAGGAAGAAAGAGACCAGAACCAATAAAAAGTTTATTTTATCCTTGAACAGAGTCAAGAAGAATATACAACAGACACAATGAAAAGTGCAGTTTGGAAGTCCAGGAGAAAACTAAGTATGGGAGACCTCCTATCCTGGGAAGAATCTCTCTAGGACTGTACTTTACTATAGGAACCTTAGGGAGCCCTGATTTTGCTTGAAGAACCCACCCTCATATCTCATAATAAAACTCTGAGTTTTATAGACTAAAAAGAGGAAGAACTTACTGTTCCCAAGTTCTTTATAAAGTCTGTACATTTATGCAAAATGATGTACAGTGCTTCAAGATTTTCTGCCATTTTAATGAATAACAAATTTACCAGTTCTAGATAACAAGTTTTTATTAGATAAGAATCATCACCACAGTGGAGTTTTCAAAACTTGTAAAATTCTTGGAGACTATTTCTTAGATAAAGAAACTGATATCATTGCAAGCGCCTCATTGGTTAAGTTGGATTTTAACTATGGGCCCAGGGGGAGGTCAGTTATCACACAATGGGGGAACAAGACAATAACGCATGAAGAAACTAGTTATTACTCACAGATCCTAGCAAAAGAAGGGTGCCATGTGCAGTCTGTGGTAAGCATGAGCAGCCCTGATTGTATGATGGCAGCATACAATCAGAGCAAAAGGGACCCATAAGATTGTGATTTTAATGTGGGCCAAGTTAGTAGATTTTCCACAGGAGTTTCAGGGATTGGTTAGTTTAAAGTAAATGACTGAAAAGTGTCCCAGTTTGAAGAATGGTTACCTTAATATTTGGGTCCACCTGTTGTTTCTGGGGGAGACATGTGGGTGACCACAGATATAGGAGTTTATGCTGCAGGGATGCATAACTGTTTAGTAGGCCAAAAGTCAGTGTTGAAGCAAGTAGCTTGACCAAAAGAAGATGAATATTGAGGCAGGACACAAAAGTATTTTGACAGGACACAGAGGAATAATTGAACCATAATTATGTTAAAAAGTGGCAGATCATGAAAAAAGACATCCCTTGTGATGAATCTGTGAATTTACTTGAAATTGATGGAGAAGAGAGATTTAGTTATGATTCTCAAGAGCAAATTTTATGATCACCATCTGGAAGTTATCAGATTTTTGGAAAATTTCCAGGTTGTATTTCATCATGTAATGCCATATTGCTTTATACTGAGTTTTTATGTATTTAGAGTCTGTATGTTTCTGTGAGTGTATCTGAAATATAGGTGAAAGATTAGAAGTGAGAATGAATGATTTGACTGGATTCCCAAACACAGCTTAAGCATTTTATACACAAAAAACCCTCCCTTCCTCTGTACTGTCATTTCAACCAATATGCAATAGATATTAATAGTGATGGCCCTGTATAAACCCAAATACCTATGTTGTTTTAGGAGTCAGTGAACTTCAGTGATGTAACTATATAACTCACCCAGGAAGAGTGGGCCATGTTGGATACAACCCAGAATAAGCTGTTCAGAAATGTTATGCTGGAGAATATCAATAATCTGATGTCCATTGTGCTGGTTTGAAAGGAAGTATGCCCCCTAAGAAAAGCCATGTTTTGATATAAATCCCATTTCATAAAGGTAGAATAATGCCTATTCAATACTGTATATTTGAAACTGTAATGAGATCATCTCCTTGGTTGATGTGATTTAGTCAAGAATGGCTATTAAACTGGATTAGGGGATGACATGTCTCCACCCATTTGAGTGGGTCTTGATTGGTTTACTGGAGTCCTATAAAAGAGGAAACATTTTGGAGAGAGAGATTCAGAGAGAGCAGAGAATGCTGCAGCACCATGAAGCAGAGTCCACCAGCCAGCGACCTTTGGAGATGAAGAAGGAAAATGCCTCCCAGGGAGCTTCATGAAACAGGAAGCCAGGAGAGAAAGCCAGCAGATGATGCTGTGTTCGCCATGTGCCTCCTCACTTGAGAGAGAGACCCTGAACTTCATCGGCCTTCTTGAATCAAGGTATCTTTCCCTGGATGCCTGTGACTAGACATTTCTATAGACTTGTAATTGGGACATTTTCTCGGCCTTAGAACTGTAAACTAGCAACTCATTAAATTTCCCTCGTTAAAAGCCATTCCGTTTCTGGTATATTGCATTCTGGCAGCCAGCAAACTAGAACATCCATCCTGGTGAATTTCTCAAAAATTCTTCTATCTTTTCATCCATCTATCCATCAGCTGTCTAATCTATTATCAATTTATTCAAGTATCTTGACAACTTTACCATATGCCACCTTGATTTCTGCTCTAACTCTTTCATAACTGTTATGATTACATGAAAGAGACTGTTTCTTCACCTTTTACTTAAATCTCATTTGCACACCAAGGGCATGTAAACTTCCTGACTAAAATTTTAGGCCTTTCTTTATGCTCAATCTACAACATTCAGAAGAGTCCTAAAAACACAATGAATAATATTCCTATGGATAAAATTATGGGAATAAATGTTCTCTAAATAATTATTGTCCTCTAGGGACTGTGGTGCAGTTTCAGCAAACAGAAGAAAAATAATAGGTAAACTTTTTCCACACAGAAAATAGATTGCTCTGGTGGGAGTTTATGTCGATTGCATTCTTTTATAACATACTGTTCAACCACTGTGGAGTCTTGTCTTTTCCTTGTATGAAAAGACTGAGGATACTGTAGTATATGTATTCAGGCTCAGGCATCAACATGTTCTTAATGTCTATGAGTGAAAGTCAAGAGATATACTTTGCTGGAAAAGTATTATCAATTCCCACTGTTTAAATTGTATTTCTTTTGCTTCTCTTCATATTTTCCTTTATTGTTCCTTATTTTCTTTCCTGGAATTGGTGCTCATGAACTTGTTTCAGCATAGAACTTAAAATTTTTGCTTCTTTTATTCATAAATAGTGTATTAGCTCTGCAACTCAGAAGTGGTTTTCCAGTTAGACCAAGAAAGGGAACTGTGGAGAGAAGGATTTGGATTTCTCCAAGGACAGAGATTGGGTGAAGTCTAGAACCTGTGTTTCACTAAGAGGATTGACTCAAAATGAATAAGCATGGCCTTAGAACTATCAACTGACAATTTCCTTAATTGAGTGACATTCTCTGAAATGTAGGCTCTGATTTTTGGGGGAAACTCCTAGATAGTGTAATTATTTCATACATGTATTAATCACTAGTCAAGAATCCATCTGTAATTGTATTTGTTCTAGGGAAAGGAATATTTATATAATTATAGGAGTTAAACTTTCACATAATGGCCCTTTTTCTGATACTTCTCTTTGATGATTTTCCTTCTCTTTATATTCATAATCCCACATTTTTAATGCTGAAAATATAAAAGTTGTCAATTTCTGGAGACTTTTGCTACTTCTTAGGATACCCCTTAGTTTTCCTTAATTTTGCATTTTTCCCCAACTAGAGAACAATATTTGAAACATAATCACATGGGCATTGTTTTTATATATATATTCAATTCTGCTAATGCCAATCTATGCTTCTATTTTTTTCAGGAAGGGAAAATGACCATAAAAAAGAAGAAATGATAGCCATGCAACATCTCTGCCAGAAGGACACATTTACCATCCAGTCAAACATGAACTTCATGAGCATAAGCACTTGTCTTCCAAATAGAGAGCTAGGATTGAATAATTTAGGAATTCAGCACAATCATCTGACAGTAACTAAGATGGGATTAAACACTGTCCCATAAAAAAAAGTTTTGAACAGTTTCAATTAAGGTAAAATTATCCAGAGCTGTAAATTATAACCTGAAGTCTTATAAAAGAACAACTGCATAAATATGTTTTGTACATATATTCTTTGAACTATAATGAAGTTTTCAAAATTAGATATCTTTGTAGTTGAGACACTCCAAAAGAGAAAATCTCTGCATACACAAAAATAGTATACAAACTGAAAGCTACAGAAATGATTAATTTAAACTGGAGACTCACTGAATGATTTGACCAGAGAATTGAATTAATGAATATAGGTTGACACAACTTTTAACAGTCTCTCTTCTCATTTGTAGCAGAATGTTTCCTACACTGGACCAGGTCCCTCTGAAAATAGTGATTTGGGAGAAGATTCCATTCACTCCACATTGACTGACAAGGGAAAGAAAACCTGTGTGAACAAACAATTTCAAAAACTCTCAATGTCCAGTCATTCTCTAGTCAACATAAGCAAATTCATACTGGATATATGATATATGACTGTAATCTATGTGGAAAAGTCTTCAGAATTTGTTCTGTCCTTAAACAACATGAGAAAACACACACTGGAGAGAAGCCATATGGCATCCATATATGTAGTAAAGACTTAACTGCTAGTTCTCCCCTCAGACAGCAAGACAGAACTCATGCTGGGATGATATTATATGTGTGCCATGTATATGGGAAAGAATTCACTTATAATTGTCTACTCAGAAAACATGAGAGAACTCACATAAGAGAGAAACCTTATATCTGCCATCTATGTGGGAAAGCCTTCAGTCAATGTAGTAACCTTAGGATACATGAAGAACACACACTGGACAAAACCATATGCCTGCAATCTATGTGGGAAATCATACAGTCAATGTACTGCCTTTAGGGAACATGAGAGATCTCACACTGGGGAGAAACCGTATGTCTGTCATTTATGTGGAAAATCTTTCACTATGTGTCATAAACTTAGGTGACATGAAATAACTCATTTTAGATGGAAACCATTCATGTGGGGAAAACTTTAGAAATTATTCAACAATTAGACAATATCAGAGAACTCATTAAATATGTTGTGCATATGGAGAAGTCTTCGGTCACATCTGTAATCTTTAATAAAAGTAAAAGAACACAGACAGGAGTGTAATACTCTGTCAATTTAATCAACGTGTAAAGGCTTTATTTACAATCTGTCCTTAAATAACATGATTTTATTATCTTGGAAGAATACAATTGGTGTCTGTAATTACCTGTAATAGATTTCAGCTGAGCTCCAAACTTGAGGTGCACAAGCATAGCTCATAGTATGTGTGATGGTTATGTCCTGATGTCACATTTGGCCAAGTAGTGATGTACAATATTCTTGCCAGGCAAGCACAGGCTTGACAATTTCTGTAAAGATATTTCATGGCTCACTGATGAACTGGAAGGCTGGTGTATTAAATTGTAAGTAAGCTGATTGCATCTGTGGCTGATTATATCTGCAATCAACTAAGGAGTGATTCCAACCAACAAGATAATCCAATAAAAAAGAGATTGTAAATAACCAAACTCAGAATTGAGAGGTGAGTCATTACAATGGATCTTGAAGAAGTTTTCAAAAACATGAGAATATTATGGCCAACTATATGCCAACAAGCTAGACAACTTAGATGAAATGGGCAAATTCCTAGAAATAAATGAACTACAGATGATGACTCAAGAAGAAATAGAAGATCTCAACAAACCAAATACAAGAAAGAGATTGAGTCAATCATCAAAAATTGTCCCCCAAAGAAAAACTCAGGGCCAGACAGCTTCACTGGGGAATTTTATGAAACTTCCCAAGAATATAACACCAATCCTGTTAAAAATCTTCCAAATAAATGAGGAAAAAGGAGGCTTTCTTAATTCATTTTATTTAGCTAATATCACACTGATACCAAGACTGCATCAAACTACTTACAAGAAATGGAACTACAGACCAATCTCCCTAGTGAACATAGATGCAAAATTTCTCAGCGAAATACAAGGAAATGAAATCCAATGACACATTAAAATAATTATGCATCAGGATCAAGTGGCGTTTATACCAGAAATGCATTGTGGTTCAACATAAAAAATTACATGATCTTATTGGGTGATACTGAAAAAGCATTCAACAAAAATTCAGCATCCTTTCCTGATAAAAATTCTTAAAAGAGTAAGAATTGAAGGAAACTTCCTTGGTATGTTAAAGGGCATATACATAAAACCCTTAGCCAGCATCAGACTTATTGAGAGTTTGAAAGCACTCACCCTAATGTCAGGAACTAGACAAGGATGACAACTGTCACCACTATTATTCAACCTTGTACTAGAAACTCTAACTGGGGCCATTAGACAGGAGAATGAAATAAAATGCCCCCAAATAAGAAAGGGAGAAGGAAAGCATTCAATATTTGGAGATGATTTGGTTGTATACTTAGAAAACTCTGCGAAATCTATGACAAACCTACTTGGGCTAAAAGACAAATTCAGTAAAGTGGCAGGATACAAGATTAATGTATAAAAATCAGTAATGTCTCTATACAAAAATAATGACCTATCTGAGGAGACAGTTAAGTAACACATTCTATTCAAAACAGTGACCAGAAGAATCAGGTACCTAGGAATAAGCTTAATCAGGGATGTCAAGGACTTGTACACAGAAAACTATAAAACATTGCTAAAAGAAATCAAATATGACCTAAATAGATTGAAAGACATTCCATGCTCATGTTTAGGAAGATTGCATACCATTAAGATTGTCCATCCTACTCAACTTGATCTACAGATTTATGCACTATCAATCAAAATCCCACCAACCTACTTTGAAGACTTGGAAAAGCTAGTTATCAAGTTTATTAGGAAGTGAAAGAGATCCTGAATAACTAAAGATATCCCAAAAATAAAAGCAAAGTTGAAGAAGTAACACTTCCTCATTTTAAGGCTTACTCTAAACCCACAGTTATCAGAACATCATGTTACTGGCACAAAGATAGAAGTACCAACCAAAGGAATAGAATCGAGAGTGTGGAGATAGACCACCACATATATTTACAATTTCCCTTCATTAAGGCCCCCAAATCCACTGAACTGGGAGAGAAGAATAATCTTTTCAATATATGGACATAGGAGAATTTGATATCAATAGCCAAAATAATGAAAGTGAACCCCTACCTTACACCCTATAAAAAATTAATTTAACATAGATTAAAGACTTAACACTAAGAGTAAGTACCATAAAACTTATAGAGTAAAATACAGGGAAACATCTATAAGATCTAGTCAAAGGAGGTAACCTCTTTAACTTTATACTTAAACCAGAAGCAGTGAAAGAAAAAAATCAATCAATTGTATCTCCTTAAGATCAAGAGCTTCTGTGCCTCAAAGGACTTTGTAAAAAATGTGAAGAGGCAGCCAAATAAATGAGAGACAATATTTGGAATCCACATATCAAACAGAGGCTCAATATCCTCTTAAATTAATTAATTATACAGTTCAACAACAAAAGAAGAAACAACCCAATTATAAAATGCACAGATCTTATGAATAGACACGTTTCTGAAGAGCAAACACAAGTGGCTAAAAGCACACTAAGAGGTGTTCATTTTCACTAGCTATAAGGGAAATACAAATCAATATGACAAAGAGCTATCACCTCATACTCATAAGAATGACACTACTAAACAAACAGAAAAATACAAATGTTGGAAATGATGTGGAGCAATTAGAACACTTATTCACTGTTGGTGGGAGTATATAATAGTGAGGCCACTGTGAAAAACAATTCAGTGACTCCTCAGAAAACCAAATACTGAATTGGTACATGATCCAGCAATAGCAATACTTCGTATATACCCAGAAAAGCTGAAAGCAGTGACATGAATAGGTATCTGCACACCAATGTTCATAGTAACACTAGTGACTATTGCCAAATATGGAAACAGTCCAAGTGCTCATCAACAGAGGAATGGATAAATAAAATATGGTATATACATATAATGGAATATTTTGCAGGAGTAAGATGGAATAGGGTTCCAATGCATATGACAATGTGGATGAACTTTGAGGACATAATGCAGAGTTAAATAAGTCTAACACAAATTGACAAATACTGTAAGATTTTGCTATTATGACTCCAGTAAAGATTATCTCAGAGGTTACACTATAGAATATAACAGATATAGAGGTACACAATAGCTAGAGATGGGTGAACTGCTATATATAGAGGTTTTACTTAAATGCAAGGGAATGGATAGAAGTGATGGCAACTCATTACTGGAGTTTAAGAAATATTGCCATATTGAAGGTAAAGATAATTGAAAGGGGATATATAGTACTGTATATCACACTGATTAAATCTTCAATTTTAAATAAGTTTTGGATGAATTACTTCAAAGGTTTTGATATTGGACAAAGATTCAATAGCAGATGGGTATAGGGAAAACTGAAAATGCATACTATGACCAACAGTTAACAGGATGACATCAACAGTACCACAATATTACCAGAGGCAAAACATTGGCAGGGAGGAACAAGTGATAAGAGATAGTTTTGATTTGATATTTGGTCAGACTATGTTTGTCAATACTTTGTCACTATGGACCCATGAAAACTGTCTAAAACTGAGAGTGCCCTGATTGTGCAAGCAAGCGAGGATACTGTAAGACATGGTTTATTTTGGACATGCTCCATCATGCTCAATAAATAGAGGGAGCCAAAGGATACAATGACTGAGAAGCAGAATGGTGAACTCTGATACATTTATATAATGGAATATGGTGTGGTTACAAAAAAGAAGGATGTCAAAAAGTATGCAAAGAAATGAATGAATTTTGAGCACAAAGTATTGTACATAATAAGTCAGAAAGAAAAGAACAAATATGCTAAGATCTCTTTTAGAAAATATTTATAAGAAAATTAGATCCTAGATAATAATCACATATAACAGTCACACTTAGTCTGAATTGGTATGTGTATTTCTAATTTCTGAGAAACTGAGCTCTACATGCATTTTCCTGGTAACTTGAGTAAATCTGTGCCACCTATGACCCATAAGTGGAATGTTGCAGCCCTGAAAGTTAACATAGCTATATGCAATAAAGTTAAATAAACTGAAAAAGAATATCAGGTTTGAAAGCCAATCTGGCTGGGACTAAGGTAAATCAGAATACAGTGTAAAAGATGATACTGTGTGTACTCTAGACCTTCACCTATTATATGAGTTCAAAGGCATAGAGGTTTATTATATCTAGAAGCTAAGTATTATGTAACACACAATCTAAATTAACATATCTGGATAGCTCATTTAAAAAAACCCCAAACTTCTGGATTCTGGAATGTCAATAAGGCCTTGTAATTCTGTATATCTTAATGTAATACTATGATACATCTCAGACCATGGTGGGCTTATAATTAAAAAGTATTTTTAGAGTGCATCGAGAGTCCAAGGACAACAAATGGAACCATTAAGCTTTTCCATTTTGGAAACACTCTCAAACACTGGGGACTACCAGCAAAACAGACCAAGTCCTTGATTTTGAGGCTTGCACATATAAAACTTATTTCTGCAGTGAAGAAGTAAAACTACCTATAAAAAGGCCTAAGAGATGCTTCCAGGAAAACCCTTTTGTTGCTCAGGTGCAGCCTCTCACTCTAAGCCCAATTCTGCAAGGAAAATCATTATCCTCCCTCCTACATGGGTCATGACATTCAGAAGTAAAATCTCCCTGACAACATGGGTTGTGAATCCAGGGGATGAGACTTGTTCTAACACTGACTGATTGACAACACCTTCTTATCCAAAAGGGGGAAAGTGTAATAAAAAAAGACATCAGTGGCTAAAAGAGAACAAACACATTCAAGAGGCTATTCTGGAGGCTTCTCTAATGCAAAATTCAGTTAGATAGTGCTAATTGCTATGGTTTGCTAAACCCCAACCAACATTATTCTGCTTCCCTCTTGAGAACACACAAGGCTTGAACTGAGACTCTATAAAACCTTCTTACCCTAAATTTGCTTTTCTTGAAGTTGTAATTTCTAGAGGATACCTAAGCCAGATAATTTCTGAAACCTAGAGGGACCAGCTTCTTCAAAATTATCAATTTATTACATCCCCATATCTTCTAATATTTATACTCCTTCTGAACATGAAAAAGTCTGAATGAGCATACCTAAAGATCTCTAAAGATTGAGAGAATAATTAAAGGAGAAGCATGAGTTATTAAAGAGAAAATAGGATTTAAATTATGCACATGACTGCTGAATCACCACATTGTTATTCCTTCTAGCCTCCAGTGTTTTGGACTAGCTAGAAAGAAAAATCTGAAATAATACAATGGTAACCCATGACAAACTCTGAAACCTGTTCTGTAATTATTTCTTGAAGTATACTTTGAAAATTGTTGCTTTTTTCCTTGTACATATGTTATATTTTGCAATAATACATATTTCAAAAAGCTACTGTGTTATCAAGAAAGATTTTTGTTGCTTGTGTTTTCATTTTTTCACCTCACTTATTTCTCAAGGTCTTATTTTTTTTACTTTCAATAATATATGTACATCTCAAAATGCCCTATTATCCATTTTGAGGCATACAATTTAGGATATCAATTATATTCAATATGCTGTGTTTTTATCATGATCATCTATTACCAAAATATTCACAGGGAGGAGAGAGCATGGAGAATGTTTCACAGGGAGGAAACAGCAGGGAGATCAGTAAAGGGAGAGCAGGGTGCATCAGATCAGGTGTGACCCCCAACAGAGGTGGGCAGCAGTGCATGGGGAACTGAGGATTTGTGGGAACTGACCATCCCTCCACTCCTGCCTGCCCCAGGTGCTTGTCAGCACTGCTGAAGTTGTCAGCAACCATGGGGATCCTGGCATGTGCCTACTCATCCACCATGAAAATCCTAGAGGTTTTCTTAAATATATTTTTCACCACTAATATTTTTATTTATATTTATATTATATATACTTTTATATATTTGCATTTTATTGAGTGTTTGAAATTATTATTGTCTCTCCCTTCTGTGGGTACCAGTCTGCATTCATTCCCAATATATCCTGGGGTGTTCTTCTGACTTTGGGGCCTACTATTCCTGTAATGTGTTTCCTTGCTTGATTTCTTATTTTATTTTAATTTTTTTGTGTGTAGCACATGGACCAGGAATTAAGTCCAGGTCTCCCACATGGTAGGTGGGCTATCAGCCACTTAAATACATGTGCATCCCTGCCAAGCTTTTAATAGACATTCAAGTAAAATTGTACCCCTTACTTGGTTTGACAGGGAATTGTTGACAAACAAAGCTCAAAAAGGAACCTTCAATGCAAAACCAAATAAATAGAAAACTTTAGATGTGTGAAGGAAAGAAAATTGCAAAAAATAACCTCATTATAACAACTAAATATCTGAACACAACAGAAAATCTATGTGAAGATCCAGGCAGAAGTGTCTTGGCCAGATGACCAAATAAGAACACCATAGAGGACACAGAATATAGAACAAATACTCAAGCATATTTATAGAGAAATAATGGATATTAGGAAGACACTAGAAGAGCATAAAGAAGAATTTGAAAACTTAAATGGAAACATGGCAGCTCTCACGGAGATGGAAGTTACAGTAGATCAAATCAGATACATACTGGAGACACATGGTAGCAGATTTGAAGAAGCAGAAGGAAGAATAAGTGAGCTAGAAGACAGAAACATTGAACTAGATCGCACAAAATAAAAATGGCAAGAAAGATGGAAGAAATGAAACTGGATCTTAGGGAAATGATGGACAAAAGGTACACAAATATAAGACTCACTGGTGTCACTGAAGGAGAAGAGTGAAGGGACGGGAAGTTTAGTTGAAATTATAGTCAAGGAAACTTCCAAGCCCTTATAAAAAACATAAATATTCAAACAATAAGACCCAATGAATCCCAAATAGAATAAATTTAAATAAGCTTACTCCAAGATACATACTGTTTTAGAGTAATAAACTGTCAAATGTTGAGAAGAAGCAGAAAGTTTTGAGAGCAGCATGAGAAAAGTGATCTACTACTTACAGGGGAAAACCTGTAAGACTGAGTTTGGACTACTTAGCAGGCACAATGGAGGTAAGAAGGTAGTCATGTGATATATTTAAGATTCTGAATGAGAAAAGCTTCTAGCCAAGAATTCTTTATTTAGCTAAGCTGTTCTTCAAAATTGAAGGAGAGATTAAAATCTTCAAAGACAAAGACAGAGAACTAGTCAACAAGAGACCTGCCCTACAAGAAATACTAAACGGAATCCTGTCAGTTGAAAAACAAGACAGGAGAGGGAGGCCTGGAGGGGGCGGTCACAGAAATGAAGAGTACCAGAATGGGCAATTTAATAGATTAAAAGAGACAGAGGGTAAAGAATATACAGATTTGACAAAATCTAAATGATGATGCATGTATATATGAAAAATTTTAGCTAATTTCACATATTAAAAGTCTAGTGAATGCTTTACTAAAATTAGAGGCACTTGAAGAATTTCTATTCTCAACAGAATACCTTATGTTTTATGAATTATTGAAGGACAGATTACTTAACCCTAAATAAAGAACAAGAAAAGTCTTATCTCATAATTTCTATTATGTATAGACATAAGTGTATACTTTGCACTGTGGTAAGTCAAAGAGTGAAAAGAAAAAGCAGAAAATGTGGGGGAAAATAGGAAATTGTTTTTGTTTGCAGATGAAATGTTGTATATATAGAAACAACTATTAAATTTGCAAAAGAAAAAACAGAGGCCATTACTAAATTTAGGAATGTCATATAGTCTGAAGAAAAGGTGAAATTCAATTTCTATATACTACAATTTATAGAGAGAGGTAATGTATTTTACTGTGCCCTCAATTTCACAATGTTAGAATTTTCATGTCCAGTTCAGTGCTGAATCCACCTTGCAGCGGAAGTAATCATGGGAAATTCAACTATTTTATGAGTGTCACTGAGGTTTAGTCCATTATCTTCCTGATATGGATCATTCTCAACCTCTCTCACACAAGTCTCTCTTGTTATATTGGGTGTGGAAAGCAACTTGATTTTACCACTAATTGTCTATGTCATTCCAAAGATATCTGTGCCAGTTTGAAGCTATTTTTTTGTCCCAGAAAAACCATGTCCTTTAATTCTCATTCAATGATGCTGGGAGGGATCTTTTTTATTATATCCATGGAAATGTTTCTCCACTCATTGAAGGTGGAGTTGGTTACTGGAGCCATTTAAGAGGGAACTATTTTGGAAAAAAGCTCAGAACCAACAGAACTAGCAGGGCCAACACAGCCAGAGACTTTTGGAGATGAAGAAGGAAAACACCCCTGGGGGAGCTTCCTGAAATAAAGAGCCAGGAGAGAAAGATAGCATATGCTGTGAGGTGTCTTCCCAG
>PVIY010034447.1:15978-27210 GCA_004026745.1 Myrmecophaga tridactyla
AAGGATGGAAAGAATATATTCTATGCAAGCAAAAGAAGGAAGGAGTAATTACACTAATATCAGATAAAACAGACTTTAAATGTAGGGATGTCATTAGAGACAAAGAAGGACACTATATATTAATGAAAGTTACAACTCACAAAAAGGAAATAGCAAGTGTAGTTCAATTCAAGAAAATCAAACAACATAATATAGTACATTAACAATTTGAAAGGAAAAATCATGTGATCATATCAATTGATACTGAAAAAAACATTAAACAAATCTCAGCATACTTTCTGGTTAAGAAAATACTTGAAAAGGTAAGAATCAAAGAAATTTCCTCAATATCATAAAAGGCATATATGAAAAACCCATAGTCAGCATCATATGTAATGGTGATATATTGAAAGCATTCCCCATAAGATGGGAAACAAGACAATGATGCCCATTGTTATCACTATGCTTCAACATTGTAGTAGAAGTCCTAGTAGGAGTGATTATACAGGAGAAAGAAATAAAAGGCATCCAAATAGGAAAGGAAGAAGTAAAACTTTATTTGCATATGACATGATCTTGTACTTGGAAAACCTGAGAAATCAATGACAAAGCTATTTGAACTAATAGACTTAGCAAAGTTGTGAGATACAAGATTAATGTACAAAAATTAGTAAGGTTTCTATATACAAGTAATGACCTACTGAGGAGATAAAGAAAAAATCCAACTCATAAAATGACCAAAAGAATCAGTTATCTAGAAATAAGCCTAAGCAGGAATGTCAAAACTTGTACACAGAAAACTACAAAAAACATTACTGAAAGAAATAAATATTACCCATACAGACGGAAAGACATTCCATGCTTATGGATAGGAAGGTTGAATAACAATAAGATGTCTGTTCTAGGGCGGCTGCCGTGGCTCAGCAGGCAGAGCTCCGATCTGCCATGCTGGAGGTCTGGAGTTCGATCCCTGGTGCCTCCTGCCCATATGCAAATTAAAAAAAAAGATGTCTGTTCTACCCGAAGTGATCTATAAATTCAATGCTATACTAATTAATATCCCTACAACCTACTTTGAAGACACATAAAAGCTTGTTGACAAATTTATTTGGAAGGGAAGAAGATCTCAAATAGCTAAAGATAACCTTAAAAATAAGAGCACAGTAGGAGGACAAACACTTCCTGACTTTAAAGCTTACTATAAAGCCACAGTGGTCAAAACAGCATGGTAGTGGCACAAAGATAGAAGTATCAACCAATGGAACCAAATTGAGAGTGGAGGTGGACCACCAAATTTATGGACAATTGATCTTTGATAAGATCACCAAATCTACTGAACTGGCTCAGAATAATTTTTCAATAAATGGGCATGGGAGAACTGGATATCAACAGCAAAAAGAATAAAAAATTACCCCCTTTATAACACCCTAAACAAAAATTAATTCAAAGCGAATTAAGTACCTAAATGCAAAGGGCCCATTCCATAAAATTTCTTGAAGAAAATGTAGGGAAACACCTTCAAGATCTAGTAATAGGAAGTAGCTTCTTAAACATTACAAGTAAAGTACAATCCACAAAAGAAAAACTAGATAAATAGGAACTCCTTAAGATCAAGAGCTTCTGTGCCTCAAAGGACTCTGTCAGAAAGATGAGGAGGCAGCTAACTCAATGGGAGAAAATATTTGAAAACCACATTTCCATGAAGTCTAGATATCCTGCCTACATGAAAAAACTATACAGCTCAAAAACAAAAGAACAAACAACCCAATTATAAAATGGTCTGTAAGTATCAATAGACACTTTCTTAAGAGCAAATGCAAATGACAGAAAAGCACATGAAGAGATGCTCAATCTTATTAGCTATAAGGGAAATGCAAATCAAAATGACAATGCAATATCTCCTCCTATCTATAAGAATGGCTGCTATTAAACAAACAATACTAGAAATGTTGAAAGAATGTAGAGAAATTAGAATAGTTATTCACTGTTGGTGGAAATTTATAATGGTGCAGTCATGGGGAAAAGTTTGGTAATTCCACAGAAAATCTGGCAAAACCAATATCCAGAAGGGCTAAAAGCAGTTACATGAGCAGATATTCATGGCACAGTATTGAATATTGCCAAAAGATAAAAACAATCCAAATACCCATCAACAGACCAGTGGATATACAAAATGTGTTAGATACATATGACAGAATATTATGCAGCATTAAAAAGAAATGCCATCCTGAAGCATATGACACTGTGGCTACACCTTGGGGAAATTATGGTGAGTGAAATAAGTCAAACACAAAAAGACAGTTACTATATGGTTTTGCTTTTATGGCTCTGGTAAATGTAATCTTAGAAGTTTCACTGCAGAATATAGCAGACTTAGAGGTACACAGAACCTAGATATAGGGAAAGGCTACCCAATGAGTTGAAATTAAATGTAAAGTAATGGATAGAAGTGATAGTAAGTAATTATTGGGGTGATAAGTAACATTGCCATACTAAAGGTGAATATGACTGAAATAGTATGGATAGTGCCATGTATCCCACTGATGAAATCTACAATTATAAATAAGTTATTGCATGAACTATTTCAAAGGTTTAATATGAACAAAGAGCCAATAATAGAACGGTAAGGGGGAAAACTAAAATTGCATGCTATGGCCAGTAGTTAATAGGAAGTCATCAACAATTCTATAGCACTACCAGAGGTAACTAATTGCAAGGAAGGACAGTGATAAGGGGTAGTTTTGATTTGATATTTGTGAGTCTTTTTGTCCATTCTCTGTCTCTATGGACCAAAACAAAAATGTCTAAAATCAAAAGTGCTGCCAATTATTGCACATCCAAATAAGGATACTGTTAAGACATGGTTTGTTTATTTTGTACAGTATCTATGCTATCTAATAGACGAGGATGCCAAAATATAAAGTAACTGAGAAGCAGAATGGCAAATTTTGAAACATTTATGTGAAATATTATGGAATAGTGTGACTACAATAAGGAAGGATGTCAAGAGGCAAAAATGAATTGAATAAACCGTGGGGACAGGGTATTGTGCAAAATAAGCCAGAAACAAAAGAACAAATATGCTAAGGTCTCCTTAGAAAATACATATAAAAACACTATAGACTAGATTTTAACTTTTACAACAGACATACTTTGAAATTGTAATTGTAGTTCTAGGTTCTGAGACATTGAGCTATTTGTGTATCAGCCGGTATTTCCCTGGAACTCTGAGTTACTTTGTGACACTTCAGACTCAAAAATGGAGTGCTGCAGCCCTGGAAGTTAACATAGTTATATCTAATAACAGTTAAAGTAACTGAGAAAAGAGATCCAGCCACAATTACAGATATAACTGAAGCCAATATGGCTAGGGCTAAGGTAAATAAGAATGCAGAATAAAAGATGACCACAACCATACTCTAGCCCTTTACTTACTGTATGAGACCAAAGGCAGAGATTTTTATGTCTAGAACCTAAATTTTCTGTAACACAATCTATTTCTTATTTTGCTTTTTTTTGTAACACAACCTAAATCAAACTGTCTGGGTAGCTCATTTAAACAACCTAAACCCCTTGAGTCCAGAATGAGAACAAGGAACATAAAACCTGCATACACTGAACAATATGATA
This sequence comes from Myrmecophaga tridactyla, assembly GCA_004026745.1. Lineage (NCBI taxonomy): Eukaryota > Metazoa > Chordata > Mammalia > Pilosa > Myrmecophagidae > Myrmecophaga > Myrmecophaga tridactyla. The sequence continues at coordinate 19,588 of PVIY010034447.1, forward strand.
GGTTGATAATTAAAAAGTATTGGTAGAGTTACTTGATGGTCTGAAGGGAAAAAAATATCTATCTATCTATATATATATATAGATATATATATAACCACAGGGGACTACCAAGAAAATAGGCCAAGCTCTTGATTTTGAGGCTTGCCCTTATGAAATTTATTTCTGTAGTAGACAAGCTAAGATTACTTATCTTAACTCAGAGTTCCAGGGAAATACCAGCTGATACGCATATAGCTCAATGTCTCAGAACCTAGAACTACAATCTTAACTCCTAAGAGTTGCTTCCAGGAAACTGCTTTTGTTGCTCAGATATAGCCTCTCTCTCTCTCTCAACCCAACTCTGCAAGGGAAATTTTTACCTACACTTCTATGCCCCTGTATGCAGGACATGATAGTCAGGGGTGAAATTCTCCTTGATAACATGGGGTGTGACTCCCAGGGATGAGACTGTCCCTGACATTACAGAAACCACAATGTATTCTGACCAAAAGGGGGAAAGAAATGTAATTAAATAACACATCAGTGCCCAAGTGAGATCAAATAGAGTCAAGAGACTATTCTGATGGCTACTCTCATGCAAGCTACAGTTAGATAGTGGTAATTGCAATGGTTTGCTAAACTCCATCCAACATCTCTCCTGTCAACTCTTAAGAATACCTAGGTCTCAAACTCTGACTATGAATGTTTCACGCACTAAGTTTACTTTCCTAGAACTCATAATTTCCAGAAGGTTCTTAGGTCAGATAAATCCTGTAACCCAGAGAGACCAGCCTTTCCAAGATTATCAACTAATTACATCCTCCTGCCCTTTAGTGTCAACACCCTTCCTCAATATGAAAAAAGCCAGAATGGGCATTGTCTAGATATCTTAGAGATTGGCAGAAGGATCCAAGTAGAGGGATGAGTTATACAGAGAAAGTATGATTTAACAAATAAACATAACTGCTGAACGACTCTAGTGATATTTCTTTTAACCTCTAGTGTTTTGGAGCATCTAGAACGAAAAATCTGATATAGTGGAAGAGTAACCCATAACAAATTCTGAAATCTGTTCTATACTTATTGAAGTGTACTTTTGAAAATTATTGCTTTTTCTGTTTCCTTTACATATATGTTCTATTCACTATAGAAATGTTTTTAAAAACAAGTATTAATAAAGATAATTTATATCCTTATTAAAAAATTAATAGAAGTTCGTCAACAGAGGAACCCATTTTCCCTTTCTCTCTGGCTTCAGTGTGGCCCATCTGGCACTAGCCTACCCTAACTTACCCAATTAGAAGGTCCCAAATTTTGCAATTTTGTATATTTGTATCCCAAATGTTTACATTTCCCCACTGTCTCTGAATCAATCAGCTTCTAACCAGAAACAATCCTGAATTAGTAAAACATATTGGAGTATGCTAGGATTTCCAAATGTCTAAGCCCTCAATTACTTAAAACTTACTTAGGATCCTACTAAACTAATCCATGAAATAATAAAGAAGAAACTAAATGGGAGCAAGGCAAAAATGAAAGGTCAACTATGCTCCTAGTTTAAGAGAATTCACCTTGAAAAACTAAGGGCAAATCCCCAACTTAGCATCAGGGCTAAGAACAGAAAGATTTTATTCACTGTGTATATAGCCCAAGTTGTCCCAGAGACAAAGGTACCTCCAGGTTTGAACCATGGGAGGATGATCTGACTTCAGAGTGGACAAAGCACCACAGTCCACTGGGCCCAATAGTAAGAAGCTCATTCTGTCAAAAGAAAGAAAAGAAAACCTGTCAGTTACCCTCTCCTGATCCCAAGGCACAGCACAGGAAGCTTGGTGCTCATGGTTTACCTGGATTCTTGCCTCTTAAAGGCACTTTTTTATATCACTGAAATAAAGCTTTCTTATTATAAAGTGCCACAAATTTGGAAGTTAAAGAAAATGGTGCTTTCAAGTGCCTTGATAAGAATGCATAGAGATAATAAAGAAAGCACAAAATCAACATACAAAATTCAATTTATTTCCTCTTCCTAGCAATGAACATTGAAATAGAATATAAACAAACAAATGCATTTAGGATAGTATATAGATGTGATGGATTCTGCTGGATAAAGCCTAAAAAATATGTAAGTGCCTTAATCTTGTAAACCATGAAAAACTTGAAATTATATTAAATGAAATTCAAATAAAAGGAGAATTATTCCTTTTCCATAGTGGACTGAAAAATCATTTTTAAGATATCAATTGTCCTAACTTGATCTCTAGAGTCAATGTAATCTCAATAAAAATCCCACCAAGATATTTTGTAGATAACAACAAACTGATTTTAGTCCTAGATTTGTTTTTCAAATTCCTTAAGGAGAACAATGTTGATGAACTCAAATTTTGTGATTCCAATACTTTAATAAATATTTTATAATTAAATCTGCACAAATTGAGAGAGTGCCACCTTGATACACAGAAAAATGGAAAATAATTCAATCTACAGGTAGACCCATGAAAGTATAGTCAAGTGAGTATAAGCTTGTCAACAAATGAGGATGGAAGTATTGGATGACCATATAGAAAAAAAAGACATAAACTTTACATGTTACACAAAGATTCATGCAAAATAGTCTTTAGATTTTTGTGAAAGATGCAAAATTATAAAAATTTTAGGAGACGCCAGAAGGAAAAATCTATGTGGCCTTAGGTTTGCTTATGCATATTTATGTTCAATACCTAAAGAAAATAAAGAAAGTAAAAAGTGGTAATGGGACTTCATGAACATTTATGAAATTTTACTCTGTGGATACTAGAATTCTAAAGACCCTAACCTTGCATTGGGAGAAAGTTTTTCCAAATCACATATTGTAGCATGAAAACCAGGAATGAGACCACAGACCTCCAGGAACATTTTGTGAAGTTAGAACAGGCTGAGACTAAGGATCCATAGTTTCAGAAAACAGGTTTTATTTTCTATGGCCATAGGACTCAGCTGAGGAGCCTCTGAAAATCTGAGCCCCAAACAAAAGGTAATCTTAGCTTTTATAGACTGTATGACATGTTAAAGACAAGGTAAACAATTGGCTGATTTAAGTTAAGAATGGCCCAGAGCTGACCCGTTGAGGGGCCCCCACTCCAGGAATGTCTTCTCTTGCCTATGTGTACTTTCACCAGTTCCTGAAGGCTAGGGAGAGGGTTTCTATCCCAGGAATGTGTCTTATCTTGCTTGCCTACAAGGAGAGGGGTTTGGGGGATTTTCCACAGAGAGCACAGCTAAACCAGAAAGAGGGGGGAGGCCTGTCTGCTACACTATAACTAACAGGACTTGTGCCAAAATATGCAAAAGACACAAAGATGGACAGTAAGAAAATAAATTAACCAACTGAAAAATGAATAATGGATTTAACAGACACTGCAGCAAATAAGGTATGAAGTTGGCAAATAAACACATTTAAAGATGCTTAACATTGTTTCATCATTATAGAAAACCAACTAAAAACAACAGGAAACACTACACACCCACTAGAATGGCTAAAATCCATAGAACAGGAAATACCATTGGCTAGCAATGATGTGGAAAAACAGGAACTCTCATTCATTACTGGAAGGGATGGATAATGGTACAGCCACTTTGGAAAACATTTTGGCAGTTTTCAAAGTCAGAGCTCAGGATGTGACTCATCATTCACATTTGTAAAATATTTACCCAACTTTGATAATTAATGAAAAATTTTAAAAAATCACATGCATATTTATAGCAAGTTTTCATTATAGTGAAAATGTGTAAATCTCCCTGGCAATATGGGAGAGAACTCCCAAGATACACCAGGACCCAGCATCATGGAATTGAGAAAAACTTCTTGACCAAAAGAGGGAAGAGAGAAATGAGACAAAATAAAATTTCAATGGCTGAGAGATATTAGAGTTGAGAGGTTATCCTGGGGGTTATTCTTGAGCATTAATATGATATCCCTTGTTAGCTTATGGTACATTGTAGTGGCTACAGGGATGTACCTGAAACTGTTGAGCTGTGGTTAAGTAGTCTTGATTTTTGAAGATGGCTGTATAATGATAAAATGTTTACAATGTGACTGTGTGATTGTGAAAACCTTGTGTCTGAGGCTCTTTTTACCCAGGGTATGGAAAGATGAGTAAAAAATAAGGGTAAAAATAATAATCAGGTGGATAAAGTGTAAAATAAATTGTGTAGATTGAAATACCAGTGGTCAATGAGAGGGAGGGGTAAAGAATATAGTATATATGAGTTTTTTGTTTATATTTCTTTTTCTGGAGTGATGTAAATTTTCTGAAACTGATCATGGTAATGAATACACAACTGTGATGATATTGTGAGTCATTGATTGTAAACCATATATGGACTGTATGCGTGTGAAGATTTGTCAATAAAATGTTTTTTAAAAAGAAGGCTGTGCCAAAACTTCTAGAAATTACTGTAGTGGTACTTACCATTTGAACAAACCTTACCTATTGAAATGATTTATTAGCATACACTTGGAATGAGTTGGATGTCTTATAAGAATCAAACTTGGAATCTGTTCATTGTGGGGACCTGATCTGAAAACTGCTACATCAAACAAGTAAATATTCAGCAGAAGTGACCAGAAACAATTCCAAATGATGTGAGTGTTGACCTAATGCACTGCTTACAAATTTCATGTTTTGGTTTGCTAGCTGCTGGAATACAATATATACAAAATTGGTTTGCTTTTATAATAGGGGTTTTTCACAAGTTACAGTTCTGAGGTCATGAAAATGCCCCAATTCAGCATCAGCTAGATGATACCTGGATTGTGAAGACAGGTCACTAGCATTTCAGACACCTCTGTCACAAACAAAGGCACATGAATGGCAGCTGCTGGTCCTTCTTTCCTGGGTTTCCTTGCTTTCAGGTTATGGTTTCAAGGGCCCTTTCAGCTTTGATGGGTCTTAGCTCGCTTCTCTGGGGCTTTTCTCTCTCTAAGCTTACTAGACTTTTCCTACTCTTCATCCTCTCATACAGGACTCCAGTAATAGGATTAATGTCCACCTTGAATGAGTTGGGTCACAAAAATCAAAATATATCAATTATCTCAAACTGAAATGACCTAACCGTATGTTCCCACCTACAAGACAACTCCACCTACAGGAATGGAATAAAAGAACATGAGTACATAACAGCTTTTCTTGTGCACATAACATCTTCAAACCAGCAAAATTGTATGTTAAATCTGTACCACATCTTGTCCAAATGTGGGAAGAAAATTCCTTTGGGCTGCTATGATGGTCATGGCTTTCTTCCATTTTCTTGTACCTCACAGTTGATTTTATCCCTGTAATTGGTAGTAAAATGTGATACTGTGAAAGACTTATCATTCATGTGTGGCTGATTCAGCAATCTGATCATTTTTGTTATCTCCATTTCATGTGTATGTGCTCTAAGGCAGTGTGCTCACACTTCTTAAAATGGTCATTCTTTTTTTATTATTTTTTACTTTTTAAAAAAAATTTTATTAATTAAAAAAATTACAAGAAACACAAACATTCCCAACATATACACTCAGCAATTCACAATATCATCACATAGTTGCATATTGATCATCATGATCATTTCCCAGAACATTAGCATCAATTCAGAAAAAGAAATAAAAAGACAACAGAAAAATATAACAAACAGAAAAAAAAAATTTTACAGGCCATACCCCTTACTGATCCCTTTCATTAATCACTAGCATTTCAAACTAAATCTATTTTAACATTTGTTCCCCCTATTATTTATTTTTATTCCATATGTTCCTCTCATCTGTTGACAAGGTAGACAAAAGGAGCATCAGACACAAGGTTTTCACAATCACACAGTCACATTGTGAAAGCTATATCATTATACAATCATCATCAAGAAACATGGCTACTGGAACACAACTCTACATTTTCAGGCAGTTCCATCCAGCCTCTCCATTACATCTTGGATAACAAGGTGATATCTACTTAATGCATAAGAATAAACTCCAGGATAACTTCTTGACATTGTTTGGAATCTCTCAGCCATTGACACTTTGTCTCATTTCATTCTTCCCCCTTTTGGTCGAGAAGGTTTTCTCAATCCCTTGATTCTGGGTCTCAGCTCATTCTAGAGTTTTTCTCAGTCCTTTTGGTGCTGAATCTCAGCTCATTCTGGGATTTCTGTCCCATGCTGCCAGGAAGATCCACACCCCTGGGAGTCATGTCCCATGTAGACAGGGGGAGGGTGGTGAGTCTCCTTGCTGTGTTGGCTGGAGAGAGAGGCCAAATCTGAGCAACAGAAGAGGTTCTCTTGGGGGTGACTCTTAGGCTTAATTTTAAGAAGGCTTGACCTATCCCCTGTGGGGTTAAGTTTCATATGAACAAACCCTTAGACTGGGGCCTCAGCCTATAGCTTTGGTTGTCCACACTGCTTGTGAGAATATCAAGAATTCAACTTGGGGAAGTTGAGTTTTCCCCCGTTCTCACCATTCCCCGAACAGGACTTTGCAAATACTTTTCCAATCACTGATCAAATCACTCTGGGATTCATCAGGGCATCACCTGGACAAATCAACAAAATCTCATGTCCTATGCAAAGTTCCATGTACTTAAGGTGTTCAATCAACTATCTACATAAGTTATATTAGGAGATGCACTAGTCAAAGTATAGATTTGTGCCAAATAAACATTTTTTGCTTTAGTATCACATGTTAGTTGAAATTTTTAAATATTAATTACCATCTATTTTCAGCACACTGCAGTAATGACATTCTTTTGTTCTTCCTCATGCAAAAACATTTTTAAATTTGTACATTTGGTCACTATCATTATACACTCTAGGCATTCCTAGATTACACCATCTCAATCTTTATTGTCTATCTTTCTTTGTGATTTCATTTAAGCCCCAGCCCTCCTCCCTCTATCATTCTCATATGCAGTTTCATTCAGTGTTTTAACATAATTGTATTACAGTTAGGTAATATTGTGCTGTCCATTTCTGAGTTTTTATATTCAGTCCTGTTGCACAATGTGTATCCCTTCAGCTCCAATTACCCAATATCTCACCCTATTTCTATCTCCAGATGGTCTCTGTTACCAACAAAATATTCCAAGTTTATTCACTAATGTCAGATGTTCCATCCTCCAGTTTAGAAATCCTATGTTCTGTCTCTCGAAATCTACCATTGTAGGTTTCCATTGTTTTTTTATCTCTTCTACTGTCTTTCATTCCCATAAGTTCTGTGATATTTTTTTCAGACTTTCAGTTTCTTCTTTTTGTTCTTTCCTTGCCTTCTTTATATCCTCCCTCAATTCATTGATTTGGTTTTTGATGAGGTTTTCCATGTCTGTTCGTACATTCTGAATTAATTGTTTCAGCTCCTGTATGTCATTTGAATTGTTGGTTTGTTCCTTTGACTGGGCCATATCTTCAATTTTCCTAGTGTTATTTGTTATTTTTTGTGTCGTCTAGGCATTTAATTACCTTAATTAGTTTATTCTGGAGATTGCTTTCACTTCTTTTATCTAGGGTTTTCTTGCTGGATGAATTTGTTTTTCTTATCCTGCCCTGTGTGTGGTGCTTGTCTGACTGCAGGTCCCACCAGCATAAGATGATGCGGTACCTTTAACTTTGGCTGGGGGCATGGTGGAGACAGAGGAGAGG
>PVIY010034448.1:0-27105 GCA_004026745.1 Myrmecophaga tridactyla
TTAAACATAGCAACATACAAACATGAACATTCTTACCATATGATCATTCCATTCTTGGTATATAAACAATAACTCACAATAGCATCACATAGCTGTATATTCATCACACAACCACCTCTCAGAACATTTGCGAGTTACTTAATCCCTCTATGCCTTGGTTTCCTTAACTGTAGAATGGAAATACTAGTAATACTAGATTGTTAGGTATTGCACCCAGAGGAGTGCCTGGCTCAGAGTAAATGCTGTATGAGTGTTAGTCTTACAACCTTCAAGGAATCCTTGAACGGATCACAAGCCGAGGGTGTTTAGAAGGGAGAGGTGGGCCTGGTAACCAGGGCCACACTCAGTGGTTTACCAGAAGCCACTCACTCACTCATGCACGGTTTCCTGGCCCTGAAGACATAACCCAGGCTCTCTCATCCCTTTTCTCTCTGCCACTCTTTGTGCATGTCTCTCTTCTCTGTGTGTGTGTCTTTTTCTCTGCCTCTCTCTGTCTCGCTCTGTCTCCTCTCTCTTTCTCTTCCTGTTGGAGAGTGTGTGAAGGCCTCCATAAATAAAGGGGTGGAGGGGGAAGTCCAGCTGGCCCCATCCTCTGATCACACAGAATGGCGCAAAGGTGTCCAGGTGTTACCTGTTTTCTTATCATTTATCCGAGTTCCCTGCAAGAATCAGCTGGAAGCCACATGTTAAATCATCTCCTGTGCCAAAAGGAAAGAATGAAAAGAAGTGTTAAGGAGCCAGAGCAGCAAAAATGGCAGCTCACCCATTCAGCTGTCCTCAGCTGGTGACCTCTATACTCACTACCCTGCCCCGTCACAGTGTATTTTTCTTTCTCACAAGCCCCGTTCATTGTCCCCTCAAGGTTGGCAATGCAGCATCCTTGCAGGTGGCCTCTGGGCAGACCCTCAACTCTGTCTCAACCTACCCCTGGTCCACCACAGCCTAGCTCTGCTTGGGGGGCCACGGGTTGCTCCAGGGACCTCCAGTTGCTTTCTTCTGGTGCAACTTAACATTCTCCTAGGGTCAAATGTGCAGGCAGGGTTTTCATTTATAATTTACTGGCAGACTCTCAGCAAACAGAGGTGAGTGAGACGCTCCCCACCTGTCTGTACTCCCTGGTGGCAGGTAGCAGATAACTGTTAATAGACTGCCTTGGAAAGTTTGTTTAGAGGGAAAAGTTAATTTTCTTCTTTTCCGGGAAGGTGTGAACCCGCATAAATGGCTAGGCTGCCACAGCACACGCACCATCCGTGAACATCCTGAGGCTGTCCCGGTGGAAACAGAGGCAGCTGTCACCACTGCAAGGTCCTGGGAGGGTCATCCTTGTGTCTCATGATCTTTCCGGAAAGCAGGAACTTCTGGACTCTCGAATATGCTATTCTTAGCAGAGTAGCAAAGAAGACACCTCCACCTTCCTTGAGATTTTCTTTCCTACCTCCATAAACAACTGCGAGCTAAGCCATGAAGCAGGATGACATGGGCAGGATGATGCAGGCTTCCAAGTGTGGCTTCGGAGGCTGGACCGTCCAGGCTCTTCTATTTACTAAGTGATGTTAGACAAATTATTTCAGCTCTTAGGGTCTCCGTTTCTTCATTTCTAAAATGAAAATATTAGTACCTATTTCGTAGGGTTGTTGAAAGGATTAAAAGAGTTAAGACATGTAAAGCACTTTTAACAGTGCCTAGAAATAACAAGTATGGGATAAACGTTAGCCCTCATTATTTCATGGAAAATTTCTTTCTCTATGCAAATATCTGACACCCTTGGTGTAGTAGCCATTTCCAAGACAGTCCCCAATGATTCTGGTCTCCCAGTATTCAGAATCAGGTAATTCCCTCCCACAATGGATAGGCTGACTGTACAACCAACAGGACATTGAGGAAATGATAGAGTGTGATTTCTTAGAGTACATTTTAAAGGCCAGTGTGGCTTCCTCCCTGCTCCCCCTTGGATCTCTTGCTGTGGGGAAAGCCTGCTGCCATGACGTGAGGATGGGCAGAAGCCCCATGGGGAGGCTCATGTTTGCCTCCTGCAAACAGCCAGCATTCATTTGCCAGCCATGTGCGTGAGCCACCTTGGAAGTGGATCCTCCAGCCCCAGTCAAGCCTTCAGATGAGCAAGGACCCAGCCAGCATCTTGCTGCAACCTCATGAGAGGTCCGAAGCAGAACCACCCAGCTATTTGCCATAAGCAACCAATACAATGGGCTTCTCAAATGTGAAGGTAGAGGGGGCAAGGAAAGAGTCACTTTGTGAACCAGCCACTAAAGTTCCCTCAGCTCTGCTGGAGAACTGGGCTATGGGAGGCAAGAAGAAATTCAAGGACGATCCATGCTGAAGGCTTCCTATGACCTTGCACCTTACCCTTCCCATTTCTCACTCCCTCACACCCGAGGTACCCACTGTCAACAGACACCTGAATGGTAGAGCTGAGGACATGTAGACAACAGTTTGCTGAGCCCCTAACCATGTGTCCTTATGGGCATGGGCTTGTCCAGACCTTGGATGAGTGCTAGGGGTAGGGGGATCAGGAAATGTGAGCCCCTGACATTGGACAAGCATCCAGAGAAGAGGGTGGAGGGATGGGATGGAGAAGAGGAAAGGTTTCTCCACCTGATCACCGCATTCTCCAAAAATAGCACACATTCAACAGTTGTTCAAAGGCCATATGTTGATATGATGGTGGTTAGTGCCATGCAGAAGGGATGTTAGAGAAAGCAGTTGATTAACATGCAATTGAAACATCGGAAATGTGGCCAAGTGATAGCTTAAGAACGTAGGAAAATGCTGGCTCCTTTTCTTGTGCCTACCTGCTGATTTAGAAACATGGCTCTTTCTGCTGCTGGGACATCCCCACCTCTGGCTTCTATGCCTGCTGAATCCTACTGCCATTTGGGGGGTGCTCTGATATCTTCATCTAAGCACCCATGTGAGAAACCAGTGGTGCCAAGGACTCCTAGGCTACCCAGGGAAGCCTCACTCAAATAAGGCAGGAGAAATTCCGAGTGTTTTGGTGGAACCAAAAACCCCTCAATGTTACAGAAGCCTGTTTACTTCTGCCCCCTCCATAGGCTCAGGAGAGCCCCCTAAGGATGGTGCTAATAGCTCCAGAAGAGGAACTCATTGCCTGGTAGCTGTGGCCAGGTGCCCTTGCCTCCAGGTCACCCAGGTTGTGATGACATTGCCCAGGACAGAGAAAACACCAGGGCTTTGGCCCATCCCCATCTCTGCTGCATTTTCCTTTCCACTAGTGATACGGTGCACCTTATTTCTGGGTGTCATTTTAATACTAAAAAATAATTCTGGGTGTGTTTCTTCTGGTCCTAGTTTCTGTCAGAGGTTCTCATCATGGTAGACCGGAGGAGGGAATTAGCTAATACGCTTGCCTTCAAAGAATCCACCACATCACAGAAACTCACCAATCACAATATAGCACAGCAGGGACTACCTGACTGGCTTGAGCAAAGGGGACAACGGACTTTGTGGGGAAAGGGGGAATGGTCAGTTCCACCTGGAGATGAGAGAAGAAGGGAAATATTTTCAAAACATATTCTGGATCATAATCTGAATATTGTTGTCTTATCTCACATTTCATTTCTGAAAGTCCATATTTTCTTGAGTTTTATGCAAACATCAAGCAGAAGCCATCTAAAGTTAATTTTTGTTTTCTTAGATAAATTTTTTTCAAAATAACTATCTGCTGCATCTTCAGTTCTGTCCCCCCTCCTTTCTTAAGCTATAGACCCATCTTTTTTTCCCCTTTTTACTCAAATGTGTCATTTCCTTCCTCCCTCCCTTCCTTCCTCCTTCCTGCCTACCTTTTCTTTTCTTTTATTCTCCCCTTCCTGCTTCTCCTCCTCCTTCTTTCTTATCCGTGAATAAAGGAGGGCTCTATCCATGTCTGGTGTTTGCTTCTAAACACAATGGGCTGACTTTCCTTAGACATGGTTCTCTTGCTTTCTGCTAGAACTTTCCTTCCAGAGCTTGTGGGAGGTTCTATCAGTTAACTCTGTTGTGTGACAAACCACCCCAAAGCTTAAGAGTTTTTAAAAAAAGGATTTATTATTGCTCATTTCTGTAGGTCTGTTGGGATTTGGCTGACTTAGGCTGGGCATGTTTTCTCATAGTGATGGTAGAAGTACCAAAAGACAAGTGGGAACATGCAACACTTCTTAACACTCGGGCTCAGAGTTGGCACACTATCATTTTCACCCAAAACATGTCACATGGTCAAGCTCCAAATCAAGGAGCATGAAACTATATTCTGCCATTCTGCCCATGAAAATAGTGGGAGAAGTAAATGTCACTAGGAAAGGGTTTGAATACAGGGAGGGGTATAGAACTGAGGCCAATAATACGATCACCTACAGAGTTCAAAGACAGACAAGGGAGTTGTTGATTTGGAGCCTGATTTCAAGGAGTTAAGAGAGAAGACTGAGAAGGTTTGAGAGGAGGAAGGAGGTTAAGGAGGAAGGATATGGGTCCTGAAGGAAAGAAATGCAGCACAGTTTAGCACTGCCAATCTTCCCACTTGCTCAAACCTTCGTCTGGTCCTCCCAGGAACTTCCCAGAGCCTGGTTATGAACCAGAACCTCACATGGAGCCAGACCAGTTCTAAGCTATGATTCTTTGTTTTTCCCAGAGTCTTGCAAAGAAAAAAAACATGCAGAGCTGGAGATTTTCAGGCTAGTCCAACTATGTCAATTAGATCCCTCAGTCTGCATGTGGATCTGCTGTTAGACGACTGAGTGCATTTGTTGACCACGACGCCCTAGAAGCTTCACTATTTTTAATTGCAAGTACATACTCACCAACTGGTACATATGAGCAATTCCCTAATGGGTTTCATTACCACAATAAGCAGAACTATTTTGTACAGAATAATAAGAGTTTCCCCAAAGGACGGCCTATATTCTGTGTTCTCCACTCCCCATTGCCCCAGCATTGTCTGCTTGGGATACACAGACTTTCTGCTGAATTCTCTAAGGAAACCCACATTTAGCGCACATTGTGTTTTCTGCCTGCTCAGAGAGCTATGGAGATTTCCTGAAGGAAGGAAAATTGCATCTAATTTAAGGAAAGGGCCAGATAGTACAGATATTAGGTTTAGTGGGCCATATAGTCTCCACTGGAACAATTCAACTCTGCTGTCATAGCATGAAATTAGTCCTAGATAATACGCAAGCAAATGAGCATGGCTGTGTTTCAATAAAACTTTGTTTACCAAAACAGCTGGAGGTCAAGTCTGGTCCATGGGCCAGACCATGGTTTGCTGGGCTCTCCTCTAATCTAAACCCTCGTTCTACAGAGGTGGAGACTGAGACCTCGGCAGCAGCTCCTCTTCTTGTGATTCCACTGAACACTGTGGCGTGGTCTTTCTGCACCCAGCTGGGCTTGTTTGCGAGACAACACTCAGCAGGAATGCTCCAGTCCAAGTGCACAGTGATTGATCCCTGCCTCAGTTTCCCAGGGCTGCTGTAAGAAAGTATCACGGTCTGGGTGGCTTGAAACAACAGAAATTTATTCTCTCACAATTCTGGAGGCCAGAAGGCTGAAATCAAGGAGTAGGCAGAGCCACACTCCCTTGGAACCCTGTAAGGGAGAATCCTGCCTTGCCTCATCTAGCTTCTGGTGTTTGCCAGCAGTCCTGGGAGTCCCTTGGCTTGCAGATACATCACTCCAATCTCTGCCTCCATCTTCATATGGCTTCTTCCCTCATGGCTGTCTGCTTCCTAATTTCCCACTCCTTATAAGGATATCTATCATATTGAATTAGGGCCCAATGTTGGTCTCACCTTAACTAATCACATCTTCAAAGATGCCATTTTCAAATAGGCTCACATCTATGAGACCAGTGGTTTGGAGTTGATCATATCTTTTCTGGGAACACAATTCCACACCTGGATAGGTGCCCATGGCTTGCCAGCTGTTAAACATTTTGCATATCACTGTAACTTGTTTGTTTACATTTAAGGCTTCCTGCAAGACTGAAAACTCTAAAGTTGGAATCCTTGTGGAATCCATCTTGTAACCTCTCAGCTCAACCTCTGGTGCATCGGAAGGGCCCAGGTGAAATGAATAAATGAGGCCCAGAAAAAGGAAGTGACTTGTCCAAGGTCACACAGTCTAAATAGCAGCAGCACAGAAATCAGAATCCAAAGCATGGCATTGCAAGCTTATGGCACTAATCTCTGGTAATGTGCCATTTGTTAAATATAAAGCTGGTAGAGGGTTGCAGAAATGCAGAGATATTGGTATATTTTCTACTTCTCCCTGGAGTGCCTCTTCATTGCATGAAAAATTTTACACACACACACAAATTGTCTTTGAAGAATCTGTTCTCCCTCCCCCATCCTGTGTAGTTTTCTGGATCTTCCTTATATTGTTTATAAATTTGTGTACATTTTTCTCAAAAAGAGGGTTCATAGCTTTTTTCCGTTTATCAAAGGAATTCATGATTCCCAGAAGCTCCACCATGTGGCGGAAGAAGCGTGGGCTGAGATTGCCCTCTCCAAGGCTGCTGGTCAGACTCCTGCCTCAGAAGGCTGCTGGTGTCCTCCGCCGCCTACCCACCCAGTCACGAGGGGTCTGGCTAGGACCCCATTACCCACTTCCACCAACGCCCCAGGAGTTTCATCCTTGAGCTTCAGGGCCAAGGGACAGCCCATGTGGAGCCACCTACAGCATCCCTGGGGTCACGCTGTAGTTTCTGTGGCACCGGGGCCCTCATGTGATGCTGCCTTCTTCTTGGAAGGTAATAATGGGTACTGAGCTCGTCGGAAGTTTCTAGAAGCGCTTTCAATTATGCCATCCTTCTCTCATTCCTTGTTCTGAAACATCCCTGGGAAGAACTTTTCTCTTGAGACAGAAGAGAGACAGTGGGCATGCAGGAATTTTGAACCTCTCCTGACTTCTGAGATGGGAATATTAACCTCCAACAGCTGCTGTAACAGGAAGCAGGACAACGATATCCACATGTAATCGGACGTAATCAAAGGCCAGTGAGGTCTCTTTTCTGAGGTGGATGCAGCTCAAGAGTCACAGATCCGAAATGAGGGCAGATGAAAATAACCAGCCTCACATGGGAAGAGAGAGGGAATGCGTTGCTGAACCAGAAAATACGCTAGAAATCTAATAACTACATTTGAGAAAAATCAACCTGTGACTGAACTAAGAGAACGCTTTAATTTTATTTTTGGAACAAGAGGAATTGGAATTCTGCTTCTTGACCACATTTTGGAAGTCGCATTTTAAAATTAGACATTTTAGCTCAAGTAGATAATATGTTGGGAACTCCCACCAGGAGCACTAAATCATTTCGACTTAATACCCTGTCCAGGAGACACTAAACTACCAGGGTCAATCTCTGACCATGCATCACAGCTCATTTCTTGCATTCCAGCTTTGCTCTGGTCCCCAGCGGGAAGGTCAGCCTGCCCCGGGTCAGGGACACTCAATTGTACATGGCTCCATAATAAAGACTCCTCCGCTGCTTGGCTAAGAGCTGCTCCTCTGAAATGAGATATCAGGAGAAGCTTTCTGATCCAACAGCCTGCAAAGTGCTGCCAAGCCCCTGCTCCAAGGGTTCGGATTCATTCTTTCTTGAAAATCAGGCCATGACTCTCAAATGTCCATTTATTGAGATCAAGGTTAGCAACTCTAGACCACAGAGGAGAAATTGCAACGAACGCATTACTCAAAGCACCAGGGGAAGAAAATCAGTTGGGGACTATCTCCCTCTATTCCATGCCTTATCTTTAAAACCTTTCCAATATTTTCCCCCCTAGAGTGTACAAGTGCATCAGTTAGAAAACCCAGCACTCACTGTCTCAAACATACGAGGATGCATTTGCCTTATGTGACAAGAGGTCTAGGAGGAAATTCCTGGCATAAGTGCTGAAGGGAGGCACCCGGGTGACTCCTCCCATCCAGCCGCACTGCTCCTTGTCACAGGATGGCTACAGCACCTTCCACATCTGTTCCAGGTGCAAAGGAGGAGAAAGAGGAGGAGCACAGGGCCAAAAGCCTTTGACACATGGGGTTTTTTCCCCCTCTAACATTTTATCTTGAAAAATGTTTAAACAGTCAGCCAAGTTGGAAGTATTTTAAAGGAAGCATTTATATACCCACTCCCTAGATTCCACCTTGACGTTTTGCTGTTCTTTACCATCATATATCTACCCAGCTATCCATTGCTCCATTCATCCATCAATTCATATTATTGGATTTTGAGGCATTGCAAAGTAAGCTGCAGGCGCTGGTGTACGTCACCTAAATACTTCAGCATCCTCATGTGGTTTGGCCCACAGACACTTCCCATCTCATCGACCAGAAATGTATCAAGGGCCATCTTGCCTCAAGGAAGGTGGGGAGATTCTGTGTTGTATGTTGTCTCTGCCTCCTGGATAGAATCGGAGTTATAGAAATAAGAAAGAAATGGAAATAGCAACTGGCAGTGTGTGCACATAAGGAAGAGCTCTTTATAAAGTTTGGCTTCACTGGAATTTTTACCAGTCTTAACTGAAAATGCACCCAGGCTGAGAATTGATGTGAAACTCTTAGGACTGAGCCCACATTATGTGATAGTTTAATCTGTGCACATTTAGCCCTGGAGCCCTTTTATGGTCACATGCAGATGAGGAACTGCCCCTTTCTCCCTTTGCAGGGGTGGGTGCAATTCTCATTCTCTCTCTCTCAAAAACTTCTTCAGAAGACTGGGAGGTCTGCATTAGTGGATATTTACGCAGTAGACACTGTGTAAACATCTGATGATTATGCTTCCAGAAACTCAGCCACTCAGAATGTAGGGCTTAAACAAGTAACACTGTGTGTTTCTACGTTTTGAAAATAAATTATGATGATAGAGATTTGGGGAACTTGGATTCTGAACTCAGTTCTGCTGCTCACCAGCATGTAATTGTCATCAGTTCGCTTCTTTCTGGGCCTCTTTTTCTTTGCTTGGTCTATAATCTACATAAACTAACAAATAGCTTTCATTGATGGTCTTTTCTGTGTATCATGCCTGCGGTGATTTCATCACAACCACATAATCTCTACCTTTAAAAATTTGATAAGCACATGACTCTACTAAAAGGGCTCTTCAGTTGAATAAAATCTCTTCTCTTTACCCTGCGGGCTACTGTATTGAAAATTATGAGTAAAATAAGGTAACAACTAGCAGTGCACTAAGAAATAACAGCTTATGGAGGAAGGAAATAAAAGTATAAAAGTACAGCTGTAAGGGATCATTTAGTGAAGGAGTAAGAGCTTTATACATCAGAACTGCCCTGATGGATGTCCCTATGTGACAGTACACATGTATAAATGATTATTATAATGATTATCTTAACCTATTAAAAGGTTTAAATTATGTTTAGTTAAATCTGCTTAAGAAGGCAGAGGCATTAGTAATTCATTTTAGAAATATTTCCATAAAATAGTTTAGTATTTTAAATACCATTTACATTCACGCTACCTAGATAACTCATTTCTATGCTTCATTTCATTTTGCAAAGATGTAGGGACAATAACATTCTGCAGGATATTCCTACATGAAGGATTATAAGTACATTCACTTATTTACTCAATAGATAGAGCACACACTCTGTGTGAGGCACTGCAAATTATGGAAGGTTTAAAAGGGTGATGGAGAATCAAAGGAGAGATGATGGCCAACTTAAATTTCATGGACGCGATGGGCCTTCCTCCATACCTGAACCGACGTACAGAGATGAGGGAAGGCTCTCCTGGGAGAAGAAGGGAAGATCCAGGGATGGGAGAGTGTGGAGCATGTACCCAGAGGAGAGAGAGGTTTGCTATGGATAGAGGAAAGGCGCTAAGGGACAAGTTATGAATGAAAGTTATGAAGTTATGAATGATGTGTGTTCTAGTTTGCTAGCTGCCAGAATGCAATATACCAGAAACAGAATGGCTTTTAAAAAGGGGAATTTAATAAGTTGCTAGTTTACAGTTCTAAGGCCGAGAAAATATCCCGATTAAAACAAGTCTATAGAAATGTCCAATCAAAGGCATCCAGGGAAAGATACCTTGGTTCAAGAAGGTCGATGAAGTTCAGAGATTCTCTCTCAAGGGAGAAGGCACATGGTGAACACAGTCAGGGTTCCTCTCTCATCTGGAAGGGCACATGGCGAACATGATGTCATCTCCTAGGTTCTTCTCCTGGCTTCCTGTTTCATGAAGCTCCCTGGGAGACATTTTCCTTCTTCATCTCCAAAGATCTCTGGCTAGTGGACTCTCCTTCTCGTGGCTATGTCGTTCTGCTCTGCTCTCTCTGAATCTCTCATTTTCCAAAATGTTTCTTCTTTTATAGGAATTCAGAAACTAATCAAGACCCACCCAAAAGGGTGGAGACACATCTCCCCTAATCCAGTTTCACAACCATTCTTGGTTGGGTTACATCTCCAGATAGATGATCTAATTACAGATTCAAGCATACAGTATTGAATGAGGATTATTCTGCCTTTACGAAATGGGATTTAGATTAAAACATGGCTTTTCTAGGGTCCATACATCCTTTCAAACCAGCACAATGTGGAAAGATAGGGGGCTGTTTTTGGAAATTAAGAGTTTTGACTTTTATTTATAGACTATAAGACATTAGTGAAGGTGTGACTGGATGATATCTGCTTCTGGAAGAATGTTCTGTAAGTGATATAGGATGTATTGAAGCTGGGAGAGGCTGGAGATAGCAATAACAGCAAAAGGTTGTTGAAATAGTTCATTTAAAAACTAATGAAAGGGTCCACGCAATGATTTGTACATGAATGTTTATTGTCATTTTAGTCACAATAGTCAAAAACGAAAAACAATCAAATGTTCTTCTACTGGCAAATGGATATATCCATACAATGGAATATAACTTGACAATAAAAAGAACAAATTACTGCTACATGCAACAACATGGGTGAATTTTTTAGAAAATATGAATGAATCTATAGTGATAAAAAACAAATCAGTGGTTGTCTGGAGCATTCGAGGGAGGAATGGACTGCAAATGGGGACACAAAGAATCTTTCGGGGATGATGGAAATGTTCTGTAGCTTTAACTCTGGTGCAAATTTTACAAGTGTATATATCTGTTAAAACTAAGCTAATAGCACATTTTAAATGGATGCAGTTCATTTTACATACAAAACATCTCAACTAAGTTGATAAAAAAAAAAAAAGCTAGAAGGGACTCCTGTATAAAGAAGGTGAATGGAACTTATCTACTTTCACTTTTTCCATCAAATAATAGCAAAGTGTGTGTTTGTTGTTCTTGTTGTTGTTTTAAAAGGCACATAACTATGAGAGCAGAAATATGGAAGAGGATCATTAGAAGCAAAATCATAATAGAAGCTGAAAAGGATGGAGCCGACTACAATGACTGTGTATTAAACTGGCAGCGGGAAAAACCAAGAACCAAATCCCTGCTCAAAGGGCTAATAACTTAATGGCCCCAGTTACTTCTGAAAGTGAAGATGAAGAGAGTTTGGCTAAAATAAGGACTGACTGAAAATCTGTTTGAAAGCATTCAGCTATACAGATATCCTTCTGCTCTCTCTCTCTGCAGAAGAGAAAACAGTGTCCATAGACTTGGCGATACTAGACATGGTTGAGGGATGGGAAAACATATCAAAACCTGGGAGGGGGGTGTTAAGGATATGTGCACATGGTGGAAGCTGAGACCACTGTCTATTTACTCATTTAGGTCCAAGACAGCCTGTACCCAGACCTTCAGACTTCAAGGGGTGATTGGTGGGGTCTTCTTTGGATAATTTGACTAGTCTGAAAGGAAAGACCTAAAGATACTGTCCCTGAAATTTTCCCAGCTAGAGCATCCAACCATGGACAAAATCATTGTGTTTACGTTTCCCACATGCTCTCAGAGCTTTAAATTAGCATTTTAGCCTTCCACTCTTAAATATGACTAGATAACTAGGATTATAATACAAAAGATAAAAAAAAACAAAAAACAAATGAACATTAAAAAAAATTGGTAGGAGCAAGAAGTATATGATTAGAAGTAAACCTTCAAAAGGTAAGAAAAGATATTGCAACATGAAACAAGAGCAGACTAACCCTCCACTGGGCAGAAATCCTCCCAGTGGGTAGAACTTCGAGCAGTGCATCTGGTTATTCATTTTGCTTGGAAGGAGAACTGGCCAGAGGTGCGTTTGTATACTGACTCATGGGCTGTTGCTAATGGTTTGGCTGGATGGTCAGGGACTTGGAAAGACCATAATTGGAAAATTGACGACAAAGAGGTCTGAGGAAGAAGTATGTGGATAGACCTTTCTGAGTGGGCTAAAAACATGAACATATTTGTGTCCCATGTGAATGCGCACCAGAGGGTGACTTCAGCAGAGGAAGGTTTTAATAATCAAGTGGATAAGATGACCCTTTCTGTGGGTACCAGTCAACCTCTTTCCCCAGCAACTCCTGTCATTGCCCAATGGGCTCACGAACAGAGTGGTCATGGTGGTAGGGATGGAGGTTATGCATGGGCTCAGCAACATGGACTTCCATTCACCAAGGCTGACTTGGCTGTAGCCACTGCTGAATGCCCAATCTGCCAGCAGCAGAGACCCACACTCAAGCCCCGATATGGCACCATTCCCCGAGGTGACCAGCCAGCTACATGGTGGCAAGTTGATTACATTGGACCACTCCCTTCCTGGAAAGGGCAACAATTTGTTCTAACTGGAATAAACACATGCTCTGGATATGGGTTTGCTTTCCCTACACACAATGCTTCTGCCAAAACTACCATCTGTGGGCTTATAGAATGCCTTATCCATTGTCATGGTATTCCACATAGCATTGCTTCTGATCAAGGAACACACTTCACAGCAAATGAAGTGCGGGAATGGGCACCTGCTCATGGAATTCTCAGGTCTTACCATGTTCCCCATCATCTAGATGCAGCAGGATTGATAGAACACTGGAATGGCCTTTTGAAAACTCAATTACAGTGCCAACTAGGTGGTAATACCTTGAAAGGCTGGGGTAATGTTCTCCAGGAAGCTGTATATGCTCTGAATCAGCATCCGCTATATGGTGCTGTTTCTCCCATGGCCAGGATCCATGGGTCCAGGAACCAAGGGGTGGAAATGGGAGTGGTACCATTCACTATTACCCCTAGTGATCCACTAAGAAAATTTTTGCTTCCTGTCCCTGTGACCCTGAGCTCTGCTGGTCTACAGGTTTTAGTTCCAAAAGGGGGAGTGCTTCCACCAGGAGAAACAACAATGATTCCATTGAACTGGAATGTAAGACTGCCACCTGGTCACTTTGGGCTACTTATGCCTCTGGATCAACAAACCAAGAAGGAGATTACATTATTGTCTGGGGTGATTGACCCTGACTGTCAGGGGGAAATAGGACTGCAACTACACAATGGAGGTAAAGAAGAGTTTTCTTGGAATATAGGAGATCCCATAGGGCTTCTTTTAGTACTACCATGCCCTGTGATTAAAATCAATGGAAAACTGCAACAGCCCAATCCAGGCAGGACTACCAATGGGTCTGAAACTTCAGGAATGACGACTTGGGTCACCCCACCAGGCAAAGAACAACAGCCAGCTGAAGTGCATGCTGAGGGTAAAGGGAACATGGACTGGGTAGTGGAAGAAGCTAGTGATCAATATGAACTACGACCACGTGATCAGTTATAGAAACGAGGAATGTAATGCTGTTTTGTTCCTGTTATACTGTTTAAGTTGTAAGATATCACGTTTAAGAATGAATGTTGCTCAAGGACTTGCACCCTATTCTGGAGAGTGTTAATGTGTTTCCAGTTATATGCAGGACAGTTGAGTATTGTTAGGTGAAAGAAAAAATGTGTGTTTTAATGCTTTTTATATAGAAATTAGGTATGGTTTAAGGTGATATGTATAGAGCCAAGTGACAAGGGGTGGATTGTTATGGTCAGGTTCATGTGTCATGTTTGTCTGGTTGGGCAAGTGCTGGCCTGTCTGTTGCAATGAGAACATTGCATAGAATTAAATCATGATCACATCAGCTGCATCCATAGCTGATTCCATTTGTCATCAGCCAAGGGGAGTGTCTTCTGCAATGAATGATGCTCAGTCTAATCACTGGAAGCCTTTTAAGGAGGATTCAGAAGAGATGGGTTCTTGTCCTGCTTCAGCTGGTGAGCCTCTCCTGTGGAGCTCATTCAGACCCTCCATCGGAATCGTCAGCTTCACAACCTATCCTGCGGATTTTGGACTCTGTGTTCCCATGGTCATGTAAGACACTTTTATAAATTTTATATTTGTGAGTGTTCTCTGTTGATTCTGTTTCTCTAGAGAAACCTGACTAATGCAGCTTGGTACGAGGAGTGGGGTGCTGCTGCAGTTTGCAAAAACCAAACATGTTGAAACGGCTTTTTAAATGGATAAGGGGAAGATTTTGGAGGAGCTGTGAGGAGCTTGATAGAACATGCCTGGAATGCTTTGAAGAAGCATCTTGGTAGAAATGTGGACTCTAAAGATACCTCTGACCAGGCTCTAGACAGAAATGAAGTATGTGTCATTACAGACTGGAAGGAAGGTAGTCCTTGTTTTAAAATGGCAGATAATCTGGCAAAGTTGACTAGTGATTTTGGCTGGAAAGCAGATTTTAAAAGCCATGAAGTTGGATATTTAGTGGAAGAGATCTCCAAATTAAATGTGGAAAGTGCTGCCTGGTTTCTCCTCGCAGCTTATAGTGAAATGCGACACGAAAGAGATAAGATAAGAGCTGAACTCTTGGGTACAAAGAAACAAGAAGTTGATGTTCTGGAGAATTCTGGGCTTCCTGGAAGGGAGACCCCAGAGAATAGTGCCCTATGTGAGGATTTGGCCAAATGTGGAACCAGTCAGCCATTTCAGAGAAAGCCAGGATCGGACATGGAATTATCCACGAAGGATTTGTGGAAATTCCTTATGTCTGATGGACATGATCCAAGGCTACTGCATAGAAAGCCAACAAGAGTGCTGTGGGACCTGTATAAACACAGCCACTGCCAGTCTGAACTCGGGGGGTTCAGAGAAGGGACACATTGGAGGAAAAATAACTTCAGAGGCAAAACCATGGTGGCTGAGGTCTGAAGTCGAGAAGCCTCAGGTGAGGAGAGCAGACCCACCCAAGCCAATGGAGAGGGTGAGTTTGCCTGAAAGGCAGAGGATGGGCCTTCCATCTTGTTTCAGTGGCAGAGACATGCTGCCTCAGGCCTTGCAGAGGGTGAAGCACATTCCTTGGGGTTTGGAGAGAGCGTGGCTGTCACCACATGGAGGGATTGAGCGTGTGCCCCGGAGATGGCAGAGAGCCCGGGTGCAGCCCCGATGCTTGGAGAGGGTGGAGCCAAGAAAAAGGTGGTCTACCCCAATGTCCCCCAAGGTTGCATTTGAAGAGAGGCAGGCCTCTGTGTAGGCCTTTGTAAAGAGTGGGACTGCCACTTTCTAAAGCCCCAAAGATAAATGACTCTCAGACTTTGAAATCTTATGGATTGCCCTGCAGGTTTTCAAAACTGCTCAGGGTACAGCGACCCCTGTGTTCCTTCCTCCCTATGGAAATGCATATATGTATCCCATAACTGTTCCTCCTTTGTATGTTGGCAGCAAATAACTTGTTATGAGTTTTCAAAGGTCCAGAGCCAGAGGATAATTTTGCCTTAGAACAGACTACGCCTGTAACTAACTTTGATAGGAGTTTGTACATTTCTAACTTTGTATTTCATGTATATTGCTACTGAAATGGTTTAAGGACTTGTGATATTGTTATGAAATTAATATATTTTGTATATGGGGAAAACATGTCTTTTTTAGGGTCCAGAGGGTGGAATGTACTGGTTTGAAAGGATGTATGTCCCCTAGAAAAGTCATGTTTTAATCTAAATCCCATTTTGTAAAGGCAGAATAATCCCCATTCAATACTGTATGTTTGAATCTGTAATTAGATCATCTATCTGGAGATGTAACCCAATCAAGAATGGTTGTGAAGCTGGATTAGGGGAGATGTGTCTCCACCCATTTGGGTGGGTCCTGATTAGTTTCTGAAGTTCTATAAAAGAGGAACCATTTTAGAGAATGAGAGATTCAGAAAGCAGAGCAGAACGACTTAGCCATGAGAAGCAGAGTCCACCAGCCAGTGACCTTTGGAGATGGAAAAGGAAAATGCCTCCCTGGGAGCTTCATGAAACAGGAAGCCAGGAGAAGAAGCTAGCAGATGATGCCATGTTCACTATGTGCCCTTCCAGATGAGAGAGGAACCCTGACTGTATTCGCCATGTGCCTTCTCACTTGAGAGAGAAACCCTGAACTTCATCGGCCTTCTTGAACCAAGGTATCTTTCCCTGGATGCCTTAGATTGGACATTTCTATAGACTTGTTTTAATTGGGACATTTTCTTGGCCTCAGAACTCTAAATTAGAAACTCATTAAATTCCCTTTTTGAAAGCCATTCCATTTCTCATATACAGCGTTCTGGCGGCCAACAAACTAGAATAATCATTGTGTTTAAGTTTCCCACATGCTCTCAGAGCTTTAAATAGAATTTTAGCCTTCCACTCTTAAATATGACTAGATAATTAGGATTATAATGCAAAAGATAAAAAACAAAACAAATGAACATTAAAAAAAAATTGGTAGAAGCAGGAAGTATATGATTAGAAGTAAACCTCCAAAAGGTAAGAAAAGATATTGTAACATGAAACAGGAGCAGTCTAATATTATAAGAAATAATCTGAGAATTACAAAAAAATGAGCTCTAAGAATTAAAAATATAGCAAAACTGAAGACTTCAACTGGAAAATGAAATTGAGAAAATTTCCTGAAAAAAGGTGTGTGTTTTTGGGGGGGAGTTGGTGTAGAGAAGAGAAACAAAATATTTCAAGAAAATTTCCATAATTGAAAGACATGAGTTGGTAAATTGGAAGGGCCTTTTAAGCACCCAGGACGATGAATGAAAAAGATCTTGCGAAGGCACATCCATATGAACGTTCAGAACACAGGAGAAAAAGAGAAGAGATTACAAGCTTCCAGTGAGAGAGAGTTCCACTGAGAGGGAGAAGGAGAGGGAGAATATTAAAGAAGAAATAAAGATGCAAAAACAAAATTAGAAAAGAAGAAAAAGAAAAACACACAAAGAATCAGGAATCACACTGATTTTAGAGTTCCCAAAAATACTGGCAGCCAGAAAGTAATGGAACAAGACCATCAAAATTTGAAAGAAAATGAATTCCAACCTAGAATTCTAAAGTCAGTTTATCAGTCAATTACAGAGTAAAGGCATTTTAAATCATGCAAGCACTCAAAAAAACTGTCGCCTCTGTGCCCTTTCTCAGTAGACTCTGGAAGATGTGATCCATCAAAACAAGAAGGTAATAAGACCTCAACACAGGAGGAAGGGAAATGAAATTCCTGCAATGATGATATAGGAGGATCCTAAGGATGAGACATTTGGTCTGCAATTAATAGTTATTTTCCCTAGTAGAAACTTGTAATCTACATAGTATCTTTTGCTCACTGGATTAAGAAAAAAAAAACCTTAACCACTCAGAGTTTTCAATTTTTTGTGTGCGCAAAAGAATCATTCAAGTGCTTATTAAAAATGTAGAGTCTATTGACCCCATTCCAAGAGATTCTGGAAGTCTGGGATGGGCCCCCGGAAGCTGCATTTTGACCAGTTACCTAAAGTGATCCAGTGCAGGGACTTCTGCAAAACACTAGCCCAAACAATAGCACCAATGCTGTATGTAGCTGTAAGCTCAGTTGTAGATTTTGGTGCTCCAAGATTTACTCTTTTTGAATTGAGATATAATTCACATTCCATAAAATTCACCATTTTAAAGGATAGAGTTCAGTGGTTTTTAGTGCAACCAGAATTATGCAATAATCACCACCATCTAATTCTAGATGAAAATTCTAATTTTCATCTTCTCAAAAGAAAACCCTGAATCCATTAACAATCAATCTCCCCTTATTTCCCTCCCCAAAGTCCCTGGCAATAACTAATTTTCTGTCTCTATGGATTTGCCTATTCTAGAAATTTCATGGGCTTTTCACCTAACACAATCCTGTCAAGGTTCATCCATGTTGTAGCATGTATTAGTACTACATTCTTTCTATGGTTGAATATTCCATTGTATGGACATGCCAAATTTCATTTATCCATTCATCTGTTGATAGACATTTGGGTTGTGGCGATCCAGGGCCCGGGATTCCCCTCCATAGTGAGAACAGGTCATTGCACGTAGCTGCCTACATGACCAGGACAGACATTGAAAGTCATCAGCCCTTCTCAAGGGGGAAAGAATGTACAGATGGTATCATAAATAAGGCATTGAAACTCCCCTCACCTATCACTGCTAGTAACAAACCTCCAAACCCCTGTGTCACGAGACCCTGCTGAAACTCTGTTGTTACATCCTATGAAATTTCTTTGTCTTGAGCCCTTATAAGCCACCCTCTGTCATTCCCTACCCTTTGCAGGGCACTAACCTTCATTTCCATGGCTGGCTGCCATCATGGAAGATCTTCTCCTGTTTGTAAGTCCTAATAAAATTATGTCTAACTCCATGCCTGATGTGTCCTTTGTTCTTCAGGCTGTCCTGACCCAAGCCCTCCAAGAGCTGTTTTGGAACAGGGTTGTTTTCAATTTTGGACTATAGTAAATAATCCTGCCACGAACAAGTGCAAGTATTTGTATGAACATGTTTTCAGTTACCTTGGGTATATACTAGGAATGGATTTATTGAGATATATGGCAACTCTATGTTTGTTTTCCATAGTAGCTGCACCATTATATATTCCCCCTAGCAAAGTATGAGGGTTCCAACTTTTTCACTTTTTCTCTCCTCTTCCTCCTCCTCTTCTTCATCTTCTTCTTCTTTCTCCTCCTTCTCCCCTCCTCCTCCTCTTCCTTCTCTTTATTCTTCTTTGTTATTATAGCCACCATAGTAGATATGATGTGTTATCTCATCATGGCTTCAATTTGTATTTCCCTAATGAGTTTCCAGAATTTATTCTTACATATTCAATCCCCGTTTTCCCTCTTCCATTTTTTGTCTGTCCCATATATACTTTGTTAGATCATAAAGCTAATTGTATTAGTTTGTAAGCTGCTGGAATGTAATATACCAGAACTGGAATGGCTTTTACAAAGGGGAATTTAATAAGTTACAAGTTTACAGTTCTAAGCCTATAAAAATGTCCAAACTAAGGCATCCAAGGAAAGATACCTTAATTCAAGGAAGGCCAATGGGTCAGGAACACCTCTGTCAGCTGGGTAGTCACATACAATACTAAATCAGGATTAGAAGAAATGACTGCCCCCACAAGAGTGAATCAAGATTAAAGCATGACTTTTTTAGGGCACATAATACTTTCAGACCAGCTCACTAAAACATGCTATAAACACTCCTAATGCTCTTTATTCTCAATTCCACAAGTAACTATGTATAGACTGTTCAGTTTTTATATCAAAGTCTCTCTCTAGTATGAAGCTTCTTCTTTACTAGATTATTTATGAAGAGCTCATGAGAACAATTGTTCCTGAGTTTGTTCATGATAATTATAGTTCATGTTTTACCTTTGTATTTGAAGATTAGATTTGATAGATTTAAAATCCATGACCCACATTTTCTTAATTTGAGTATTTTAAATATGTTATGCTGCTACTCCATTTTCTTATGACATAAAGCATTGCTTTAAAAAGCCCAATGATGAGTGGGCCACAGTAGCTCAGCAGGCAGAGTTCTCACCTATCATGCCAGAGACCTGGGTTTGATTCCCGGTGCCTGCCCACGCAAAAAAAAAAAAAAAAAATGTCCAATGATAACTAATTTTCTTCCCCATATAAGTGATATACTCCTTTTGGCTAAAGTTTCTGTGGTGGTATGAAGCTGTATGCACCCCAGAAAAACATGTTCTGAAGATTAATCCATTCCGTTGGGTGTAAACCCTCTGAAAGTAGGATCCTTTGATAAGGCTACTCTAGTTTAGGTTTGACCCACCAAATTCAGGATGTGACAGTCCTATTATTAGAGTCCTTTATAAACAGAATGAAGAGAGAGAGAGAGAGAAAGCCATGGAAGCAAGAAGGTGCAATCAGCAAAATGCAGAAGAGAAGGGAGAGACTAGCAGATGCCACCGTGTACCTTGCCATGTGGAGAGGAGCCAAGGATCACCAGTAGCCAGTCTTCAGGAAGAAAATATCACCTTGATTTGGACATTTTCTCAGCCTCAAAGCAATAAGCTAATAAATTCCCATTGTTCAAGCCAAACCATTTCATGGTATTTGCTTTAAGCAGCCTAGGAAACTCAAACAGTTTCCCGAAGAAGTTTTCTTTTTCTTGAAGACTAGTAATTTTATTACAGTTTACTAAATTTGTCTTGGTGTTGGTCAAGACTAGTAATTTTATTAAAATACATTTGGGTGGTGATTATTCTGGGTTGATAGTCTCAGGTATACATTATCCTGTTTCAAATCATTTTTTTCAATTTTAGGATACATCATTTGAAGTAGAGTTTTTAAATAGTTTAAATGTCCAGTTTGCCAGTCACCACCCTCTCTGCTTCCTTTGTTTATGAACCTGTCTCATCCCTGAAGCTTTTGAGTTTATAACTCCCAGTCTAGAGTTCTAGCTGCTATATGTATGTGATTTAAAGCTTAGGAACTATGAATTTGAAACTCAAATTCTAAATGAATACTTTTAGTTTACTATAATTTTAATTCCTCAATCAACTTTCCCTAATAGATTTATATATCTATTATATATAAAAGTTAAGCTGTACCTAGAAAACAAGACTTGGTTTGTATATATTAGATAATAAATCAATAATATTGCTACACACATTGATATATCTCACAGACATAAGATGAATAAAAGAATCCAGATGCAAAAAAGACCACATACTTTATTATTCCATTTATATTAAGTTCGAGAACATGCAAAACTATCTATAGTCAAAATGATGGTTATTTCTAGGGAGGGGATGGTGGTGGTGATTGGTTGGGAAAGGTATTGGAAAAGTTCAATATCTTGATCCAGATGGTTGTGATATTGTGGGAATTATAAATAAACTCATTTAGCTGTGCACTTCAGATGATTAATTTTATTGTATGTATTTTGGATTTCAATAAATTTTTAAAAATTAGTATCACTTTATAGTTATGCTACAAATGTATTCTCTGCCTCTCTGTCTCTCTGTCTCTTTGTCTCTCTGTCCCTGTGTGTATATATACATATATACATAGGGGGTGGTACAGCTTGACATTACTGTCTACCCAGCACCACCACCACCACCAAGAACTTGAAAATAAGGTTCGTCTCAGTGGATTAAACCACAACTCTATACCCAGATTGGAACACAGACATGCAAAGTCACATTAGTCAGGCCTAAAGGACAAGACCCTGTTGCAAGTTAATGACACAGCAAAAAGAAAAACGTGCTCATCGTGGAAATATAGAAAGATGAGTCATTGAGTCTGAAGAGGGCAGGGCCCTCAAAGCTCTATCAAGGGAAGGGGAGGCCCTGATTGAGTCCAACTTGTCATGTCCCAGAGGGAGCAGCCACATTTTTGTTGAGAAGATGCCTATAACAAGCAATTTTACCCACATACGAATGCACATTTAAACCACATAATTCCCTCCCTTTTCTCAGACCCCTAGTTCACTTGGTATTTACTGATTGAGATTTTGGCCTCCTGTGCCATTTTCTTACAAGGAGAGACTCTGCAAACTGATAGCTGCAAGAGTCCATTTCCCAGGGTAATTTTGTTTCTCATTGTAAGTTAACAAATTAGCATCTGGTTTACATAAATCAGGCTCTTGTGAATTAAAGTCAAGCCAACTTCCTTGCCTGGGAACATTTCTGATACTTTGGCAAGGCCAGGTGGCTGGGTCTGTAGAATCCGGGGCCAAACTAGGACCCTGGTGACTTACCCAAGGCTGGCCCTATAAATGGGCCTCTTGATGGCCGACCAGGTGGCCTTCCTGGTAGCCTCCCACTGCACCATCGTGCAGCCTGAACCTTCCCTGGGGGTGGCAGCACTAATGTTCTGCGACCTCCATGGAGAAGGAATGTGGGCTGCACACACCTGGGGGCGTGGGCTGACAGGAGCAGGTGGCTTTGACTCTCCAGGCAGTGTGTTAGGCAGAGCAGCTCTGTGCTGATGGCCAGCCTCTGGAGGCAGCGCCAGTGAGTTAGCATTTTCAGAAATAATCATAAATATTCATCTTCAAAGCCAAGTACCGGATTTCAAGATGGATTTATTGCAACTTGGAAATCAGGACTAAAATTCTCCAAAAACTCTCCTGATCAAAAACCCTTTATCCTTTCCCAATAAATAATTATTTAATGGGATTTTTACAACAATGTACCAACTTCTAATAAACTGAGAGAGAGGGGTTTGTGTTTTTCTGTTTTCCTCAGTAATGATTTTCGGATTAAAAGTTGAACCTGGGGGGAAAGCCCAGCTCTGATGAAATGGGTCGTTTTCTATGTTCTGGATGGTTTACTCTCATGGCCAAATGATAGTTTTTATAATTGCTACCAAGTTTCACATTATTCTAAAACAATTTTGCAACTGAACCATTCTTATAAAATAAGTGTTCAGAAATCTCCTAGAGTACATCTTTAAAATGACAGCGATGATGGGGGTTATTTGTCACGGTGTTCCAGTGAGTTCCAGGCATACACTTCAAGTATTGTGTGTTTGCAGGTGTATCTGCTCGCCAACGTGCAGGGGGAGGGAATGTGAGGCTGCAGGACAGCTGGGCCTCTGAGACTGAAAGGACAAGCTTCCTTGATGGCCAGTGGTCAAGTCACGTTCCTGGGGGCAGTTCTCCTACCTGCTGCAGCGTCCTCCAGAACCTCAGTTCTCTGTGGGGCAGCTGGAGGAGCAAAGTAGATCTAAAAGGTCCAGGTAAAAATTCATTGACAATAAAGGGAAGCTAAGGCTGTGGCTAAAGGATGCCGCTAAGAGTGGGGGGCAGTTGTGCAGACATGGGGGTGGGTAGCAATGCTCCCAGGTGCTGAGAAGGTGGCGAAGTTGGCTGTGGTGGGAAAAGGGGGAAGGAACATCCCGCTTCCGCCCCGCCCCGCTAGCGGCCTGCACGTCGTGGAGGCATGACAAACCTCAGCTGTGGCCGCAGCAGCTGGGACTTCAGCGCGTTGTGCAGTTGAGTCCGGCTCGTTCTCCGCCTGACCGCCCACCTTGGGGCGTGCCCGGAAGTTGAGTGGGAATTCAGGTCGCATGTTTGCGTCTGCTGTCAGCTGCCCTTATTCACGGTGGGCGGGGCCTCTTTAGTCCTGACCCTCCTTGGCCCATCAGTACCAATTGGGGAGCTTCAGTTCCACCTGGATGTGTGAATTGCACTTGCCTTCTCTTCCCTTAGCACCAGATGAGCCACCCATGATGAGCATGGACTCGGAGTTAAACACACCCATATTTGGGCCTTGAGTTTTTCCTTTTACTGGGGGTTTGATTTGGGGCCAGTTTCATAGCTTCTCTGCATTTCTGCTTCCTCACGTGTAAAATAAGGATAATGATATGTATCTCACAAGGCTTAAAATTAAATAAGATGATGCATATGAAATGCTTAGTGCTGTGTCTCTCACATAGGAAGCGCTCAAAAATGGGTGGCGAGGATGCTCAGCCCAGGTGAGGAACATCTGTGGGGACAGTCAGCCTGGCTCTGGCCGCACCCCGCAGGCCCCACGAGGCTGGGCCACCTACGCCCAGAGGGAGTCAATTGCCCCACAGTGCCGGCATCTGATGGGTGTGGCCACGCCCAGAGTCCCTGCCTGTTAAGGGGTCCTTAGCAATGTGCACACTCTGCTATCCAGACGAAGCTGCATTTTGAAGACCACCGTGGGCATCCTCGAAGAAAAAAGGGGGTCGGCAACGTGAAGCAGTGTTTCTCTAGCTGTAGAAGCGAGGTGCTAGGAGCGGAGGTGGCGTGATGGCAATGATAAAGTAGTCCTAATTATAATCATCATTATGGGCACTGCCATTTTCCATCTACTATATTGTAGAACTCTCACAACAGCCCTACCAAAGAACTTTTTTCCCTAAATTACAGATGAGGAACATAAGAAAGTTGTCCAAGTTCATAGAAACAGTGAGTAGGAGAACCAGGATTGGGACCCAGTTATTTGCGCATGCCATTCCCCCAGGCCAGACACCCACTGCCTTGTCCTTCTTCTTGGGTTTGTGTGCTGGGAGGGAGGGAGCTCACTTTATGTGTGTGGCTTTACGTTTCTGAGCCCCAGTGCATGGGGCCAACTCATCTACTTTGCCTGGATCTTTGCCCACATAGATGCCCTAAGCCAGACAGTGAACCCACAGGTATTTAGAAAGATACACTAAGTGTCCACGGCATGATGGGCTAGCGGTAACTCTTTCCTAACCCTGATATTCCACCCTTATGCTGGGTACCCCGATGTCTCCTTGTTATAAAATCTTTTTTTTTTTGAGGGGGTTCATGGCCCGGGAATCGAACCCGGGTCTCCCGCATGGAAGGCCAGCATTCTACCTCTGAACCACCTGGGGACCCGTATCTCCTTGTATTAAAAGTCACAAGTGCGTCTCTCCAAATTGAATGAAGGTGGGTTCCTAAAAAGAGACCTTTAGTCTCTCCTCCTGGTACTTTCCATTTGTCTATCCCTGAAAGTGCTCCTTGCATAAACAGGTGCTATTTCCATGTATCTGTTTCAGGTGCTGTGAAAACCTGCTCCTAGCTCTCTGCAGAGGTGGACAGAGCCAGAACTCTATTTTCCCCCACCTCTAACAACCATTCTTTGGTAATCGAGAATCTTGCTTTAGGTGTTCATCTTGGCGAAGAAGGACAAACTCTAGACTGGGGCCGGTTACAGCAGAGGACTGAGAAGATTATTCCATCTGGGTCAATATAAAGATCCCTCCAGTCAAGTTTTACAATGTTCAAAGATTATCATTATGTGTACAGTGTTATTATTTTTGGCATTAGGAAACATGAGTCAAAGTGATGAAATGTTTGGGGAAGACAATCAGCTGTGACTATCTTCGACATCCCGCCCAGCTGTGATCTAACCTTTGCAAAGCCTTCACTGATTTGGGCACTTCAAATGCATTTTCGCTGTAACTTTGCGCTGATAATTCTCTGTTGCATTACCTTTCCTGTTTAAAAAATAAATTAAAACAATCTAAGAAGGCAGATAATGCTTAATGGAAAAGGGCAGCAATGGGCTAATGGTTGCTTAGCAACCACTAGACATTGTTTTGCTGCTTCACTCTAGAGAAGCCAAAATGGTGGCTATAATCCTTCTCCAGCCCCATAGACAGTGTATGTCTGAGTGACAGTCCCTTTGGACCAAATCATGTTCTTCTTTCTCTAGAGCAACAAACTCTTCTTTTCCAGTTTCCGAATAGGGGAAATTTTCTGCCTAATTCTTGACTATCCTAATGCCTACATTTACATCTTCTTAGAAAATCTATGGCTGAACTTTTGGGGGTTCTTCTTTTGCGCTGCACTTAAGTGTTTTCATACATTCCCCATTTTCCTCTTTTAGCTTCCTTTCCTATAAATCAATTACCAATACTGATCAAATATTTTTTTAGGTCAGGCAAGATACTTGACACGATTTAATTTTGGTATGTCTCCTCTTGTCTTAGCCTCTTTTCTTGCTTTCCGAAGGGTCTTGATACTCAATTCCCTCGGGTCAAAGGAAGCCTGATTAATTCCTTTTGTTGTTGTTTTTTTGTTTGCTTGTTTTCTGATAATTCTTTGACCATGAGTTTTCTCACAAGTAGAGAATGGAAAGGAGGAGAAATATGATTATAGGAAGTACAGTTAGAATTTTCAGGATAACGTGATCAGTAAGACTGAATGAACCTGTTTTTACAAATAACATTCTTGAATACCACATGTCTACTGAAAGGAACCTAGAATACTTGAATTGCTTTCATCTTTTCCACCCCTAGTTACAAGTAGATTAGAGGTAGGTCTTGTGTGGCCTTGAATGAAGAGATGAAATAGCACCTGTGTCATATATTGCTCCATGGTAGCTGCTGATTTGAGACAGCTACATGGGATGTGATTTCTTTTGCCATCTAAGTGAGCTGGACAATCTTGAACGGGAGAGTTTAAGCAGGATTCTCTAGATGGGACAGTTTTGGAAGGTCTTTGAGCCCCTGGAATTGTGTGCAAAATGCAGTGTGCAATCGGGCGGGCCACGGTGGCTCAACAGTTCTCAACTGCCAAGCCAGAGACCCCGGTGCCTGCCCATGCAAAAAAAAAAATGCAGTGTGCATGTTCACATGTGCTCCTTTCCAGAGTGAGAGTCTGTAGCCCCCAGGAGGTTAAAAAACAGTGGTGGAAGGGAAGGTGAGGAAATGAAGAGCTTTTCTGAGAATCTTCAGATTCAGAAAAGTAAATTAAGTACACAGTAGAGCAGAAATGTCTCCAAAGAAGAGATGAAAGGAAAGAAGAATTTGTTAATTAGTACTTTTTTTCATTCATTCGCTCAACAAATATTTATTGAACACCTACTGCATATCAGTCATTGTGAAGGGTCCTAGGGTTAGAGTCATGAAAAAAGGAATGACAAAGGTTGAACGCATATTATGTGCTAGGAGTTTTATATACATTAATAAAATCTTCAAAACAACCATAAAAAGTGTTACATTAAACCTCAATTATATGTGAACACCAAAGCCAGCTCTTTACCCACCCCACCTATGAGATCTTAGCTTTGGGGAATTCTTTGGGCAGCATCCAGGTATAAACTGAGTTGGGGCTTGGGTGGTTCCAAGAAAAGCAGCTTCACTGTGGAATATGGTTCAGTATCAGGGCCTTACTTCCATAAAGATCAAGGGAGAGGATGGAAAACGCTCTGGCCTAAGCATAGAACTAATAATACCATCTAATTATGATTGAGTGCTCACTGCTTGCCAGGCCCTCTGCTGAGCACTCTCCATGCTTTGTGTTAACATTCACAACCATCTCAGGAAGTATCATTCTGACAACATTTTACAGACATGATATTGAGGCTTAGAGAGGTCCCATAGCTAGTGAGATTGTAGATTCAAATCCAAGTTTTATTCCAAAGCCTACACTTCCCTATGACTGTATGT
>PVIY010034449.1:0-18705 GCA_004026745.1 Myrmecophaga tridactyla
AGGGAGGTCACCTCCCTCCAATCTACACCTCCCCACGCACCCCCGCCCACCTCCAGTGTAGCCCCATTGCAACCCATCCTGCTGTCTTCAGCCTGACCTCCCCACCTCTCTCCTCCCCCAAGCCCCTGAAGACCCTCTTCAATTACTCAGTCACTGAATGGGACCCAGAACCACAGTCCCAGCCATTCTCTCCCCATCCCCCATATTGTCCTACTGGGCAGGGGTGACTTCCATCTGCCCCACTCCGCCATCTTCTGAATAGATATTTTTTTTGTCTAAGGTCTGGTTATTTGGAAACTATGATTTACTGGGTTGTGTAGATCTTTCAAATTTTGATACATTTCATTAAACCATATGAGATATTACTTATATTAATGTAATCATTAACTCATTGAAAAAGTCCTCATGCATTGAGAAGCTGTCAAGCTGATTTTATTTCGGATAAAAGTTTCCCCAAAATTCAAAATTTAATTTAAAAGCTAAAATTTTATCAAAGCCAATATTATCAGTTGTTTTAGTCGAAGTAACAAATTCATTTCCTTCGTTTCTGAGAAAACATCTCCTGAACACCAAACCTGGAATAACCTTACTTATCAGTTTGTCTGTCAGCATTTTTTCAGGTCAATAATGTTATTTAACCAACAGCAGCAATGAAATGGCTAGTTCAGCAACAAGGGCTTTTTCTTTAGACAAGCATCATACCTGGATGGGCAGCAGAAGTGCTTTATCATTTAGAAAATAAATGATATAGGAATGATAAATGGCATATATAAATGATATACAACCTATAAATAAGGGCTTTCATTATTTAGAATATTTAAAAGGTGATATCAAGGGTTGAGATTTAATAAAGTTAATCGTTTTCAAGGACATTTTTAGGTTCCATGAGATTTTGTTTGCCCATGAGTGTGTAGCTGGGAAAATTAATGCTGTATTAATATTCAGTTGGGCACCATTGCCTTAGTTCATGTTAACACATCAGGGGTTTTATACACTATTGCTTTTCTACCAACAGTGAAAATGTCTACACAGTGAGAGAGGCAACAACAATCCTAATATTATTACGAAAAGTATTTTCTTGGGCCACCTGAAAGGGTCTCAATGGCTTTGGTGTCCAGAAGCCACTTTTTAAGAACCATTATTCTAAAAGTATCAATACACAACTGATAATATTCTATGGCACTGAAAAAAAGTTACTGTTGATGGTAGAAACTTTCATATGTGCTTTAAGAGAAAATTCTGAATCAGACTTTTTTTTTCCTGGGAGATTTTGCTTGTTGGAGAGATGTTGGAAGTTATACTCAGGAAGTAAACTAAATACAGGGCCATATGTATCTTCTTTTGTCTTCATTTAATGGTTCTTTTATGTTTCTAACCACCCACACTGCTTTTTTAAGGAACATCTCTTTAATAAATATTCAAGGTTCATATTACAGCATACCCCTAATATCAGAATGTTACCTATCCCTAGTGAAAATAAGTAAGCTTTTTTTTGCATCTTAATAGGCAAATCCCCTCAATTCAGCAGATAAGAGTATAGGAAATTCTTCCATCTTCTCTTCTCATAACCTAAATTTCTCTCCATTGTATTGAAAGGACATTAAACATCAGTTCAATCATTGACGTATTTTCACATGTATAGATGTGAAAAATAATTCAGCATTTGTGGAATTTGATCCAATATCATTTACAATCTAGCAAGCATACATTTACGGTGTTTTGTGACGCCAGCTGATAAAGTCTCACTAGGAGTTGATTGTGCACCTTTCTTCCCAATTCCCCATTAAATGATGTCAACAAAATAAGGCTGACATTTGTTAACTTTATTGTTTATCAAAACTTTCATGAGCAGATATCCCTAAGGATATAATGTCACTGAGTCTAAAGGACACAATAGCATGCTCATTTTTTATAACGCTGTCATTGATGATGATGATTGACAGTGGCAGTGATAATAGCAAAGATTATAATGATGATGATGATATCCGCTTTTGCCAGAATTTTCTTGGCCAGTTGATAGAATTTAAAATGTATTGGGTAATTCCTTCTCTGCAGTTTGGCAAAATTCTCTGTATTTCTATTTAAGTTACTTTAGACAATGTTGATGAAAAGGAATTATATTTTAGGATGTGAATTTTTTTTCCAACCCTTACTTTGACCTGCATGAGACTTGAATCTTTAAAATAGACGGTAAAAGTTTTATTTAAGTGTTTTAGCAACTTTTTTTCTCAGTATTTTGTATGCATTTTGCATGTATTACATAATATTTACCTGAGGATGTCAATATAAAAACATTGGGACTTCAGCAAAAATTCAATCTAGTATTGATGATAGAGTTTATTCTTTTCCTGGTGGAAATCAATGGTTGATTGCCTTTATCAATAGTGATTCTTTATATGCCATCAATTTTGTTAGCTTATCAGAGAAGAGTTGCTTTAAGTAGAATGAAAAAAGCAAACCTGAATAAGTAGGACTGCAAGAAAAAATAACACATAGCACACACAGTCCGTGGTGTTTGCTCAATAAATAAATTTTGCTTGTTTTTGCCTGGGTCAAATGACAAGGAAAGAAAATGAGAATTGAGATCAGTTGTGAGTGAGAAGAGTAGGTGGGCTTATTGGATGCTTTTTATCCCAATTCTGCACTAAACTAGCTTGGTGCTTCTTTGTACCTCTGTTTTTAAATGTACAGTGAGAGGAGCAGATTGGTTTGCTTCTAGATGTCCTTGTATTTCTAAAACCTATATTATTATTAAAGTTATAACTAGGATGATCAAGGATATCCTATTGTAGCAGCTATAGATAAATGGTTTAAATCATGACTTTTGTTCAAATTTTTTCAGCTATGATGAGTTTTTGAAAGTAATCTCATCAAAGCAATCTCTTATGTCTGTTCAGAATATGGCAACTACTGAAAGGTCATGAGCAGTTTAATAATATGTTATGGTAGGTGACACTTTTTCCAAACCTCAATTTTCCCAAGCAGAGTAAGACAGATTTTAAAATTTAAAGATACATTCAGCACAGTTCTAGAGAGTTCATAGAAGCATGACAAATCAAGGAATATCTATTAAATTCAGGATTTTGGTCTTCGTTTGTGTTGTTCCTCTATCAGATAAAATTTTGGAAAATTGTCATCCATAGCCCTGAATAAGATATAAACTATGACATTCCCTTGGCCTTGTGTTTAACATTTATATTGGATGGTTAAATGAACCAGTTCATAGTTAATGAACTGGTCCAGAAAGTGTTTACATTTTAAATATATGAGGAGGCTTGGTGGCTATAGGAAGGAAACAGTAATTTAAAGATAAAAAAGATATTTTATTATAAGATATAAAATAAAAGCAATACAAATAAGAGAGAATATCAACTGTTAACCTAATGCAATAATTGACATCACTGCTGTCAGTAGCTATATCACAGAGTGATATACAAATAAAAATCACAACATGAAAATATCAGACT
The DNA here is from genome assembly GCA_004026745.1 of Myrmecophaga tridactyla. Lineage (NCBI taxonomy): Eukaryota > Metazoa > Chordata > Mammalia > Pilosa > Myrmecophagidae > Myrmecophaga > Myrmecophaga tridactyla. The sequence goes on from PVIY010034449.1 coordinate 3,468, forward strand.
GCTTTCCATAGCAATCACAAATTAAGAATGAACTTTCTTAAAGGGAAACCCTAGGCTCAGATGTTAGTGGACCTGAATTTGAAACTCGACTGCTCTCTTTCTAGCTGTCCAAACTTCTACAAATATCTATTTGTAATAATGTTCCTTTTAAGTAAATAGTGATGTTTTTCTCCATTTGGGGTAGATATTATTTTATTTTATTGTTGTATTTCTTATTCTATACTGTCTGAATTCTGTATAATGAGCACATATTACTTCTACCACAAAATACATAATGATTAAAACTCAAAGCAAATATATCAAGATTTTTAAAGTGGTTTATTCCAGACAATAGGAAATTGAAAAAATGACTATGTTCTTTTGATGTTTGTGCTTTTTTTTGCTTTTTAGTAACTAAAATTAAAAATATTAAAATCATTACTTATACAGTTATTAAAAATAAAGTGCATATGGTATCAAGGCTCTCTATAGACTTTGTATATTTATCTTGTCAATTCTCATAATAACGCAGTGCAATTGAAGTATTAGTATACCCCTTTTATCAGTCAGAAAACTGGTTGAGAGCGATTCTATCTCCTCTGAAGGCAGAGGATAGATATAGGATGCTAGATATAGGATGGGGATATAGCTATCCCTTATTTTGCTCATGAGCTTTCAAATTCACAATTTCCAATATCTAAAGGGACCACATAAATCAATATTGCAAATCTGATTGTCTTCCCTAAACGTATTCTTAGGGTTTTGAAGTAATTTTAATTTGTAACCCATTTCTAGTAAACAGATTTTTCTTTCTGTTTCATTCAAGCTTATTCTACTAGAATATAAAAGAAAAAAGTTTGATAGGGTGAGTTGGGAGAGAGAATATTGAAAAAGAGGTTTTAAATATTAATATTGTCTGGAGTAGATGAGAGAAAATAAAATCCTAGCATGTTTACATTAATCCTGCTTTAGAAAAGTCAACACTGGTGGTCTCTGTGTAGGACTTACTATCTTATCTCATCAGATAAGTGTGAATGATTATATAAGAGGAATAATAACTGATTCCTCTTCAAACCCCATTTTCCAAGAAGACTCCTGCAACCTGTGAGATCAGTTTGTCTACAAACATTTCTTTTCATTTCTTCCCCTGAGGATTCTTGTTTCAGCTTTCCTCCTCTCTGAGCTACTTCCTTTGGGTGGGTGGAGGTGTGCTCCATCACTGAAGTCTTTTGCTCCTACTAAAAGGACAACCCACAAAGGGAATTACCATGTTCAGAGCTTAAATAGAGTCATGTTTGTATCATTTTGTTTTCAGTGAGAGTTAAACCTAGCCAAGATTCTTGTCTATGATTCAAGTCTGTTGGAAAAAGGACATAATGTCAATGTGATCATTAATTTCTCTTGCAGCATGATCAGGTTAAGGTTTTCTAGGTGACACAAAGGATTAAGAGAAAGAGTTGAAATTCAAGCCCTTCCTCTCATCAAAGAGAGAGAGCATGGTCTCTCCATTGCTGGTTTTATTTTGCTCTTTATTTCAACTGTTAAAAATTACAGTGATAAGTTTTAAAACATTCATTAAAATATACCACACATAATATTTAAGAATTTATCTTAGTAAATCAACCTATTTAATCTGTAGTCTTTGAGTAGAGCTTTTATAATTACCCTTTTCTTCATATGTTACTAAAGGGAAAAGGAGAATAGAAGTGATAAAACATGGGATGATAAAAAAGGAAAGTGAAGGAAATGAAGGTAAAAAGAAGGAAAGGAAATAAAAGTGGCAAAAACAGAGGAACTAATTACTCATCATTGAATATATGACTAGATATGTGCTAAACTGTTGCAAGTACAATTTATTTTTCATGATTCAAGCATTTCAACTTCATATGTTAATATTGTTTTCTATTTTATCCTAAGTTGTATGTTTTAAATATACAATTTTAAATAAGAGTTCAGATGTCTTATATCTTAGATCATTATTCATTGATTAGCATACATGATATAGCTATGCAGATTATATAAAATAATTTCAATGAGTTATTTTGTCTACATTTTCATTTCAAAAATATAATTACCTTATATTTAACAGAATTTTGCACTATTTTATTATTGCTAAACACCTAGTTTTCGTTCTTAGATCTTTTTAAAAATTAATGATTAGAATTATTCACACCTTCTGCCTTACTCTATCATATCTTTTGTCCAACTTCATTCTTACATGGCCGTTTAAAAAACAGTACTTATATAAATTGAAAATAATTTTATTTCCCATTCTGGCAATTAAAACTTTTAATGAAATTTGTTGCTATTCCTCTCAGTAACTCATTGGCTGTATTGTTTATATCAGTGTTTCTTAAATTTCATTTAGGAAACATCTGGGAATCTTGTTAAATTCCAATTCTGATTTACTTGTCTGGGGTAGGGCCTAAGACTGTGCATATATTTGAGAGCCATTGTGATGCCAGTGCTATGGTTACATGGACAACACTTTTTGTAGTGAAGATTCCAGACACAAAATGTGTTTCAAAATCTCATTTAAAAATAATCCCTTGTGGTTTTTTTATCCTTTTATTCTTGTTTTAGCCAAATGACTTTTAAGAGAGTATTTTTAACTTTTAATTGGTAGATGATTCAATTAGTCTGATTATTTTAGTTTGACTGTTGAATATTCAATTATTCTTTCTTTCTCTCTGTTTCTTGGGGGGGGCTGTGGAGTGGGGGGGTCTTGTCATTAGATGTAAAATTCTGTTTCTGGGTTGCAAGTGAGATTTCTTTAAAGCTGGGTCACCAGATTTAGCAAATAAAAGTACAAAAATGCATAGTTAAGTTTGAATTTTAAGATAAAGAACACATTTCTTTGTTTTTTAGTATAAGTTAAGTACCAAGTATGCCTATATTAGAAAACTTGCTTGTTTATATGAAATTCAAATTTAATTAGGCATCCTGTATTTTATCTGGCAAACATACTTTCAAGTTAACTGCATTATACTTTTGATGACTTATCATTGAATATGAATGAAAGCTGAACATACAAATATCTTCGTTTTGAAAAATATCTTGCTTTCACTTGTAACCACTAAGTTATATTTTATGCTTTCTTATATTATTTTTCCTAAAATGAATGGTTTTCTGTGACTTTATTTTATTACTGTTTCTGTCAAGTGTCATATTTTATTTCCTTTTATCTTTTTTACTCAGTTGGTAAGGTCAATACCTATTTCAAATTCCCAGTTAACTATATCATATTCTATATTTACCTAGTCTCATGTAATAAAAAATAACAACTTTAGACTTTAGTTTACTGGAATATAAGTAATTGCTTATATTTGGCTCCAGTGACTCTCTTCTTAACTAAATTTTCCAATTTCTAACAATTGAAACCCAAATTTAGAGCTTTTCTCCTTTATTGCCTTCCTTTCTTTTTTTTTAATTTAGTCATATTAGTTCTATATTTAGACATGACAAAATCCATCCTACCTTTGTTAATATTAGAAAAGATCACTTCTCAAAACTAAACAGCAATACATACATTTAGTAATTTCATCTATTATACCTCTAGAATTTTAAAAGAATGTTCTCACAAAATGGTTTAATGAAAAGTGTTTACTTTGTAAACATTTAAACACTTTAGAAATTTCACGTGCTTTTTTTTTGGTCTTTGTACATGAGCAGAATTTTGCCAAAGTAAAGTTTGCTTGGTTTACAACTTTCCTTTACCTTTGAGATCTAAAAGGCATTGTTGCATTGCATTTTGACGTCGATTGTTACATTGAGAAATTGAATCTAATCTGACTTGTTCTTTGTATTATGCCTCTTTCTATCTCCTTATAAGGTTACAGAATTATATTTTTAACATATAATGAAAAATGATGTATATATGATCTTGATTAATGGTTTTGTGTCCATGAGTTTAATGTCTAAACTGAGCACATATCCTACCAACTGAGTTTATTCTGTAATACATTTACATACAAATTGCGTAATTCTCATTCTACCTTCCCCGGTATCTTGTACTGTTCACATATTGAAACTCTGTGCTTATTCTTTTGTATCTAATATATATAGTCATAGTATTTTTATATCATCATCATATCTTGATTCAATTTTCTCTATAGCTAGTTCTGCATTTTACTGCTTCCAATAATTATCCCAATTGTTCCATTAATATTTTATTATGGGGCTTAAAATATGTAGCTGTGTAGTCAAATTTGTGTTCATATTTCCTCTCATGCTTCTTAAAAACAGAAATATCATGCAAACAGCTTTGTACTATTTTGAGGGATGTACTCTTCTGAGGGATGTATTTCCAAAGATAGACTTATTTAAATGTTTTTTCTTTTGAGTTATAAGGTATTTTAATTAGTCTCATTTAAAAATATATATTTTCTTCAATAATGTATCTTTAGATTTTGTAACTGCTTTTAGTTTTATACCTGAAAATTTTCTTTGACAGTTTGCAAGTTGATGAGAGAGGAGAGATTGTGAGGATAACAGTGGCATGTTTCATGCCTTCCCAATGCTTGAAGAGGGTAAACCCTAGCGCATGGCCATCACTCCAATGCTTGGAGATGTTGGAGTCTTCACCCCAGTGTTTTGCAAGAGCACGACTGCTGCACAAGCCCTGGGAAAGGGTAGGGCTGCTGCTCCCTCAAGCCTGGGGGACAAAACAAAAGGTCATTCTACAGATCACTCTCAGAACTCGAAATCTAATGAAGTATGCCCTGCAAGTTTTGGGAACCGTTTGGAGCCAGTAACCCCTGTTTTCTTTCCATTTTCTCCTTGAGGCAATGGAAATGTTTTCTTTGGCAGTTCATCCTTTGTATACTGAAAGCAGATAACTTGTTCTAAGCTTCACAGCTCCACAGTTGGAGGGAAATTGTACCCCAGGACAGGCCACACCTGTAATTGATTTTGATGAGGCTTTGTACTTAATATTGCTACTGAAATGATTTAAGACTTTTGAGATTTTTGTGATGGAATAAATGCATTTTGTATATGGAAAGACCATGTCTTTTGGGGGTCCAGAGGTTGTAGTGTGATGGTCTGAAGCTGTTTATGTACCCCAGAAAAGATCATGTTCTTAAAGCCAATCCATTCTGTGGCTACGGAACTATTGTGGGTGGGACTTTTGATTAGGTTATTTCAGGTGAGGCATGCCCAGGTGGATCATAAGCCTCTGAATGGAGTCCTTTATAAGAGGATGAGAACTACAGAGATGCTGAGAGAGAAAAAGACTCAAAATCTATAAAAGAAAGCCACAGAAAACAGAGAGGAAGCCAATGAAGCCAGGAGCTGGAGGCAACAAAACCTGGAAGAGAAGGAGAGATCAGCAGATGCCATGTACTTTGCCATCTGACAGAGGAGCACAGATGTCTTCTGATGACCCCTCGATTTGGACATTTCCATGGCTTCAGAATGGTAAGCTTGTAAGTTAATCAATCGCCAATGTAAAAGCCAGCCCATTCCTGGTACGTTCTATATTGGCAAATTGAAGAAACTGAAACAACTAGCTATGGGGATTTTAAAATAACATGGGTCTATATTGGGTTATTTTGAAATATTTCATTGTATGTATAGCCAGATAAAATTTTAGATATTTAGAATTCCCAGGTGAAACTATCCTGGGCATTATATGAACAAATATGTAAGAGTCCAGTGGCCAAAGGGTAAAGCTGGTCTGTGATTGATAGTATGGCATAATGCAAAAATGCTGACGTGAACTCTAGGTTATTTTTACCATGAAGTAAAAGGAAGTATATTTACTATGAAGTATAGTTCATCTTCTGATTTATATACTTACGTTTATATATAAATACAAATTCTTATTTGATATTTTCTGATGTGTATATATCTTTCAAAGGACAGCTAATATTTAATGACTATCATCCATCTATCTAAGCTTATAAGTTTTATATTTTACTATCTAACTGGCAAAATAACATTCCTATAAGTCAGGCAAATGAAGCATTTGAAAATCAGGAGATTTAAGGTCCTTGCCTAAGACCTAGTAAAGGAGAAAATAGCAGCAATTATTGATGCCCAAATTCTGATAACGGTTCTGCCATTTGATATATTGATTCATTATCACTGAATAGATTCTCTCTGATTTTCTCCATGTGAAAAATTCTGCAAGTATTTTTTATTTCCCTTTGCAACAGGTGTTTCTCCTTCAGGCTTAATAGCTATTTCAATTAAACTGTTGGGATGTTTCTCCCTCTTGGAAACCTGGCATTTTATGGAGAGTGTGAATGACCTTTTATGAGGAAGTTTGGGGAAAGCTTGCAATGACGTACACAAATAGCTTTCTCTGTAAAGGTCCTCTGATCTCAAAATAGATGGCAGTAGCTAAATCCCTAAATAGGTTATTGTTACAAGAAAAATCAAAGAGTTTAATTGTACATGGATTTAAAACTCAATTTCAACAGGGATGGAAAAGACCGTACATTTTGTTTTGTGAGCTCTACCAGGAATGAATTACACTGGCCTCTTGAAACGGTTCCTGATCATCACTTTCAAAGGCATTTAATGGTGGTGGAGGATCTAAATCAGGACTTACATGTGCATTGCTACTTGCTACTTGTATTATGGCCTGAGTCAGCACAGATCTGAACAAGATGATTTTATTTGATTGATTCCACCCAGCTGGAAAAGGGTTGCAGCTTTCCCTGTGACTGTGATATACCTCTCTCCCTTTTGGCCTGATTAGAAGAGTCTCTGAACTTAACTACATTCACGTATGCTTGATTGTCCTTTTAATTAAATTCCTGAAAGATTTTATTTATGTTGGAAACTGATATCTAGCTTTTAATAATTTAAAAAAAGGGAGTGGTAGGGTTTTTGAATTTTTGAAGGCAATAGAGAGACAATCTAGACCGATTCTTTACTTTAAAAGTAGAGAAAACAGACATATAGCAGAAAATATTTGCTCCAGGTCATGTAACTTCCTAGTAGCTAAACTGAAATGAGAATGCAGGGCTCCAGAAAACGAAGGGCCACTGTACTGTGTGGTAAGTACTAGGAGTTAATATTAGGCCATGTCAACATAAAGGAGAAGCAGCAACTCAAGCCTCAGATGTAGAAATAAACAACACGGATATCCTTTATGAGTTCCGAATTTCCTTTTTAAGGGGTCTCACTGAGGCTAGAATATGCTTCCTCTTTCACTGCAAAGCATCTGAAATAATCATCTCTAAAAAAGAGACAACACACCATTTTGGAAACACACACACACACAAGCATGTGCAATAACTTTCCATCAGCAAAGATTCCTTCTTAAAAGACTAATTTTATTTCAATTTTTATCCTCTTCTGAATTATAGCTACTCTTCTAGATCTGTAGATATAAATAGTTCTCAACATGAAACTTAGAATCTAATAGAGGTAATAAGACAGATATAAAACATTTTGTTTAAGTTCAATTAGAGGGGATAGTGCTTCTGAATAAAATATTAGGAATAAATTCATGGAGATATGACCTTTTTTAAACCTTGATTGATAGGAAAGCTTTTAATAAGTGGAAATGAGGAAACAATTGTTAATGTAGATTCCAGCAGAGGAAGTGACCCCATGAAGGCATGGGGGAAGAGAGTGGGGGTACATCTGGGAACATAGCAGGGATGGACTTTGGTTCAAGGTTTTGTTTTTTTTTTTTGCATGGGCAGACACCAGGAATCCAACCCAGATCTCCGGCCTGGCAGGCGAGGACTCTGCCACTGATCCACCATCACACTGCCCAAAGTTAGTGTGTTTAAAGGCAAGATTTGAAGACAGGCTTAGTAAAGAAAAGACCTTTTTGATATACTGTGGTGTTCCAGTATTATAAGAATGGGAAGCTGTAGAAAATATTTGAGCAAGGAAGTAATAGGGATATAAGCACTATTTTTGTAAGATAATACCAGCGATAGGTAGAGGGTGGATTGCACAGGATGGTATTTAAAGGAAAGAAGAATTTGAAGAGCTGAATTTGGGGGGAGCAGTGGAAATGCTTGATACAGAACTCTTATGACTTGAAAGAAAATCAGCATGTCTTTATAATTGACTAAATGGAGAAGATAAACAAGATAAGGAAAACAAGATCATAAAGATGAATTCAAAATTTCACGTCTTTGGACAAAAATGTCAAGACCACAGAGAAGGATATCAGTAAGTGGGACAAATTTTGAAAGGAAGATAGTTAATTTAATCTTGAGTCCTCTAGGGTTAAGAAGCCACTAATCTAATCAGCTGAATTTTATTGATAGATACATAGATAGATAGATAAGGGGAACATCCTTGAAGGTGTTGTATTCGAAACAAGTGGGGAGAATTGGGGGAATGCATCTCTTAAAGGAGAAAGTGAAAACGATGTTCTGGTGAAGGAGAAAGAGACCCAATGATCAGGAATATGGGAAGAACGGTAGTAAGTGCTGAATGATGAAAATAACTAAGAAATGAATTCCTGGATGAAGTAGGTGAGGATGTGGAAGTGCCATTTCTTCAAAGTACTGAACCAAAAGCAGACATCAGAAGGCCGAGAGACGCACTGGAATGTTTTACTAAGCTGGAGCCAATGTACAGAACCGGAAAATGATTGAAAACAAAGGTATAGAGTAGAGCTTAGCACACTAGAACTAAACCTAGCTTTTAAAACATTATATGTATTTCTTATACTTGAAAATAAATAACCTAAGATTTAAAACCTCTATGTCAAACAGTGAATGTTATATATCATTTTTATGCTGTAGGACATCATTTCCTATTGAAAACTAATTTTTCTGTATTATGTTGACTGAACTGGATTATACCTGTTAAACATACTGAGTGCATCACTGTTTCAGATAAACGGATGTCAAAAATTAACAGAATAAAGGGCTAAATAAGTAAATGAATATGGGAATGAAATTTCAAGACAAGTCCCCTAGCTTCTTCATAGCTCCTCTCGAGCTATATTACCAAGCATAAGCCCCTTTTATCTGATACAAAAGCTTGTTAATGAGCAAAATTTTTTTCTCATGCTGAAAGTACAATTTTTTTCTAAAAGAAACATGCATACTGCCAAAAAACAAAAACAAAGCGTTAGGAATTTCACACATTTATAGTTGATAAAATGACACATTTGGTTTAAAATGACACTTATTTTTTTCCATAATTTGAAAGAGGAAAAATATTCTCTGTTCATTAGCATTTCATGAGATAATTTTCCAAAATAATAGTGATGAGTAGTATTGTCTGGCATGTAAAAATATTTTAAAATAAATTGCATATCAGGAAAAGAGAGCATTTCATTTTCTAATTGCTTAAATTTATTGAAGTATTAATAAGTATATTTGAAAGAAGTAAACAAGCAACAATAGTAAGATTATTGTATGATTATTTAATATTTAGTGGTCAAAAATATTGAGAAAATTATTTTATAAAGTATAATTGATGTTCCCAAATCAGCAATAAATAAATATGGCTTGAGTTTTAGAGTGCAAGACAAAAGGGCATTGAAGTAAAAATATTTATCATCTATCTGTCCAGCTACTTATATATTTAAGGGCATTAATCAGATGTATTAGAGGGATTTTTAGCTCCCCTAAAAACTAAGGATTTGGACTTCCATTTCCAATAATACAGTGAACCTGAAACATAGTAAAACCTCTATATTATAGATAGCCCTCTTAAAAGTACTGGAAATATATATATATTTCAAATTGAAGTGATAAAACAAAATTAATGGACGTTTTCAGAAGCCAGTAACAAAAAGAAATCATGAATCCAAAAGATTAAGTGGTTCCACAAACAGCCTTTGACCTGATCTCATCAGCTCATCCCTGGATCTCTACAGACTGGGATTTGCCAAAGAAACAAAGGCATCAAATGGCAAAGCAGAATGAAAGCTAGGAAGGGTGAATCCAAGTGGAACTAAGAATCCAGAAGCCCCAAATCCTATGTGAGTGGATCTAGGCAATACAGATGTATACATACTAAGTTTGGGAAAAGCAGGAAAACAAACAGCCCTTGACCACACAAACTTTCCTTGAACAAAGCATTTTAGATTTGGGTTTAATTTCGAACTACCTGTATGATATGAAATCCCCAATGTGAAAAATTTATTTTGAAAGAATTTCTGGTCAGTGGTATCTTCAAGTTCATGACGGAAAGCACACAGTCTAGAGAAAGGAAAATCCTTTACTTCATGCCTCAGCTTTGTCTTGATTAGTGCAACTTTACAATAAATCTTAAAATAACATTTAGCGTGACTCCTTCAAGGTTGTTCTTTTTAAAAATTGTTTTGTCTTTCCATATAAATTGAGAACCAGATTTAAAAATCAGAAACAAAGACTTACTTTGGCTGGATCACATTTAATCTACAGATCAAATTTGGGAGAGGAGTTATCTTAAAAATATTGAGTCTTAAGATCCATCAACATGATATATCTCTCCTTTTATTAGGTATTATTGTTTTCTTCATCAGTGTTTTATATTTTTCAGCATAAACATTTTGCAAAAATTCTGTTATATCTGTTGGATTTATAATTTTGGGTGTTTTAATAAATGATGTGGTTTTTGTAATTGGATTCCAATGCCTCATTGCTAGTGTACAGAAACACAAAGGACTTTGTATATGTACCCTTGTTAAACTCACAAGTTCTGGGTAAATATTTTGGGATTTCTATGTGGACATTCATATCATCTGTGAATTGAAACACTTTTATTTCTTCCTTTTTAATCTATATGTATCTTATTTCCCTTTATTTCTTTGTAGCATTGGTTAGGACATCCAGTACAGTGCTGTATATGAGCTTTATTTCCTGTTTCAGAGTGAAAGTTCTAAGTCCCCTGTGAGTCTTTTACTATTAAGTATAATAGCTGAAGGTCCTTTTGTAGATGTCCTTCACTAGAAAAAAGAAATTCCTTCCACTATAAATTGGCTGAAAATTTTTATCATAAGTAAAGGTTGAATTTTGTCAATTACTTCTGCATCTATTGACATGATCATATCATTTTCTCCTGGTAGTATATTAAATTAGTCATGGGATGAACTATTATTCATAATTCCTTTATATATTGTTGGACTAGCATATCAATAGTCTGCTAAGGATTTTTCATGAGTGTTATTACTCCATAGTTTTCCATTCTTTAGATTTATGTCTGTGTTTATATTAAAGTAATGCTAGCCCCATAAAATTAATTGAGAAGTGTCCCTCTTTTACTTTTCTGAAAGTGATTACTGTTGGGGGGAATTCTCCATTGAAACCATTTGGGTTTGAGTTTTTTTTTTTTGGAAATATTTTTGCTAAAAATCTAATATCTTTAGTAGATATATGACTATTCAGGTTGTCTTTTTTCTCCCAAGTGAGCTTGATGATTTGTGACTTGTGGGATTAGTCTATTTCATTTCTCCAGTTGTTTATGGGCACAGAATCATTTGTACTATTCCCTTATGTGGTAGAGAGGATAATGCCCCCATATTGTGGTTTGAAGTTGTATGTACCACAGGAAAACATGTTCTTAAATCTAATCCATTCCTGTGGGTGTGAAACTGTTGTAAGAAGGAGCTTGTGATGAGGTTTTTTCAGTTAATGTGTTGGCCCAGCCCATCAGGATGGTTCTTAATCTTATTACTGGAATCCTTTAAAAATGGAATGACTTTCATACGGAGAGAAAGTCAGAGAGAGTAGCCAGAAGCTGAACACCAATGGAACTCAGAAGAGAAGGGAGAGACCAGGAGATGCTATCATGTGTCCTGCCATATAATAAGCCAAGGACCAAGGACGGCCAGCAGCCAATCTCAGAACACCACAGTCTTCAGGAGAAAGTATTGCCTGGATTATGCCTTGATTTGGACTTTTTCCTAAACTCAAAGCCATGAGCAAATAAATTTCCATTGTTCAATCAGAACCATTTCAAGGTATTTGAGCAACCTCGTAAACTAAAACACCCCCTAAGATGTCCACTTCCTAACCATCAGAACTGGTGAATATGTTAACATGGCAAAAACAGACATTACAGATATGATTATGTTAAGGATCTTAAAATGGGGATAGTATCCTGGATTATCTGGGTGACCCCAATTTGATCAAAAGGGCCCTCACAAGAGAAAGAGGAAGACAGGAGAGTCTGAGTCTGAGAAGGCAATATAATGAAAGGCACAGAGGAAGTGAAAGAGATACGATAACATAGCCAGATAGAGCCAGATATGCCAGCAGTCTCTAAAAGCTGGAAAAGGCAAGGAAGTAGGCTGTCCCCTTGAGTATCTAGAACATACGCAGCCTGCTGACACTTTGATTTTAGACCTGCTGACACCCAGAACTGTAAGAACATAAATTTTTATTATTTTAGTCACTGAGACTGTGGTAGTTTGTTGCACAGCAAGAGGAAAACAGGTTGATTACTCTTATTGTCAGTGTCATCTATCGTGATGCTGTTTTTTTAAATTTATGATATTGTTAACTTCTCTCTCTCTCGTCAATTTGGCTAGAGTTTCATAAGTTTTATAGATTTTTTTTTTCAAAGAACCATCTTTGACTTCTCTGATTTTACTCTATTGATTTTCTTTTTAATTTCAACTCTTAAATTTCAATTTCTTCTTTCTAATTCTTTTGGATTTGATATTTTATACTTCCTCTAGTTTCCCAGAGTAGAAGCTGAAGTTGACTTGAGTCATTACGTTTGCATGCTTTTTTATTTTTATTTTAGAATTACAGAAAAGTTGCTAATGACATTAAAGAATCAGAATCTCTAAGCTTATCAGTCATTAAAATGTTAATATTTTTATGCCATTTAATTAAGTTTGGGGATTATTGCATGAGTTTTTTATATGTCCCTCATATCTTTTGGTTATATCTATATACCATATACCAGATCATACTGTAATAAAAAACAAATATTGGTACTAATTAATCTCTATGCTAACTTAGTCATTGCAAGTATCTTCAATAGTATTAATTATAGTGAAAACAATGCATCATTTTAACCACATTATTTTCCACCAAAAATTTTAGTGTCAGCTACTTTACTGATGTCTACTGTCTTAAAGTATCCTTCTAAGTTTCTTCAAGTTTGGTTTGTGGCCCACAATAGGCTCTTAGTTGATGTTTTGTGTGCACTTGAGAAGAATGTGTGTCCCCCTGCTGTTTGGTGATGTGTTCCATAAATAAGAAAATCACTCTGAGACATGTCAAAGAATAAAATGTTAGACACAGATCCAACAACATCAATCACTATATCAGGTGTTAATGGGCTAAACACACCAAATAAAAAGCATAGATTGGCAGAGTAGAGTAAAAAACGAATTATAAAAGCAGAGTTTTACCGGTTCTGCCTGCAAGAGACACACTTTAAAAATAAAGACCCAAATATGTTGAAAGTAAATGGATGGAAAATGATAAATCATGCAAACCACAAGTGAAAGAGGCTGGAGTACTATTTTAATAAATGATTAAACAGACTTCATGATGAAAAGTTTCAGAGATGAAAATGTTTCGAAATTAAGAATGGATAAATCATCAGGAAAATATAACAATTATGAATATGTATGTCCCTAAAAACAGATTTTCTAACTAAAAGAAGAAAAAAAAAAAGGATGCCAAATAACTAAAAGGGCAAAAAAAGAAAAAGAGGAGAAACAAGTAAAATAGGAAAGAAACATACATTAGAAAAAATTTTAAAAGAAAATCTGCTTCTTTGAAGAGATCAAATTGTCAAACCTCTAGTTGTATTGCTGAAGAACAAGAGAGAGACCAAAAATCATCAATTTCAGGAATAAAAACAGGGATTTTCACTACAGATCCTGTAGACATTAAAATAATGGTACAAAATATTAAAAGCAATATTCTGTCAACAAATTTTAATAGTACATTTCTTAGAAAATATAACATAATTTCATAAGATTCAGAAAATCTAACAAGCATTTTATCTGTAAGTAAATTGAAGTTATAACAAAAACTTTCACAAATGGGAAACTCTTTGCCCAGGTAGGTTCACTGGTGAACTCTATCACATATTCTAGAAAGAAATAATATCAATCTTTCATAAAATATTCCAGGAAATAGTATAGGAAAGGTTATCTAATTTGTCGGCCTGGTATTTTTTTTGAAGTCAATATAACCCGAATACAAAAGCCTGACTAACATACTGCAAAAAATTCTCAACAAAATATTTTCAAATCAAATCTCAAAATATATAAAGAGTGATAAATCATGAGCAAGCTGGTTTTGTTCAGAGAATACAAAGTTTATTTCACATCGGAGACCCAAGTAATAAATTCATAATAACAAATTAGAAGGGAAAAATCAGAAAATCATTGTAATAGATTCAGAAAAATATTTAGCACCATCCATTAAAAAAAATTCTGAACAAACTAGGAAGTGTAGAGAATTCCACCAATAGATAATGAGCTTATACAAGAAACCTGTTAACATCATACTTATGGTGAAAATCAGAATTATTTCCCTCCTGGTATCTGGAAAAAGGCAAGGATGTCCATTTTCACTGCTTTTATTGACATTGTTCTAGAGTTTAATTATTACAATAAGGCAAGGAAAAGAAATAGAAGCATCAAGATCAAAAATGAAGAAAAAAATTCTCCCTATTTGCAGATGATATGATTGCTTACCTAGAAAATGCCAGAAAATCTATGAAATAACTACAAGAATTAATAAGTAAATTTAGCAATGTCAGAAAATGTAAGGTTAATGTATGAAAATCAATTACATTCTTATACACTACCAGCAAGCAGCTGGAAAATAAAATGAAGAAAACAAATCATTTACATTATGCAAAAAAAAAACATGAAATGCCTAAAATAAATCCAAGAAAAGAGATCAGTGGCCTCTACACTAACACAGATGCAGAAATTTTGTAAAAAGACTAAATAAGTGGAGAGATACACTATGTTCATATATTAGAATATTCAATATTGCTTAAGATTTAATTCTCTACTAATCTATAGTTTTAAACTGCAGTCAAAATAACAGCCAGTTTTTTTGTGGACATTACTGAGGTGATTCTAATTTGTATACGAAAATAAAAAGAGATCTAGAAAAATAAACATTTTTTAAATGAAGAAAAAATTGGAAGAATTATCCTACCTGATTTCAAGATTATTACATAATACAGGAATTAAGACAGTTTGGTATTGGTGAAAAGATAGATACACAGAACAATATAACAAAATGGAGAATCCAGAAATAAGTGCCAGTGCAATAGAATGGGATTATAAAGTCTTTTAACAAATGGTGGTACGTTAGCTAGTTATCCTTATGGACATAAATGACTATTTACCCTAATTTCA